>PVIW01005846.1:0-98099 GCA_004026585.1 Noctilio leporinus | reverse complement strand
GGGGGACAGAGGGGATCAAAAAGGGGATGGATGTAATACAACAACAATAAAATTAAAAAAAAAAAAATGAATAGATCAACAGGTTTCTTAGTGCCCGGTCAAGATGGTGGCATAAGTAAATGTGGTACTCACCCCTTCCCACAACCACATCAAAATTACAACTAAACTACAGAATAAACATCATTCAGAATTGCCTAAAATCTAGCTGAACAGATGTCCTACAATTAAGCCTAGATAGAAGATGCCACAATAAGATTGATAGGAGGACAGAGACCCAGAACAGGCTGATCTCACACCCATGTGTGGTGGATAAAAATCAGGAGAAAGATTTTGGTTGCAGAGGCCTCCACCTGAAGAGTAGGGGTCCCTGCCCCACACCAGCCATGTTCCTTCACCAAAGATTCCAGTGTCAGGAGAAGTTCCCATAACTCATGGCTATAAAAACCAGTGGGAATTGTGGCTGACATGAAGGTGGCTGGAGTCCCAGGCATTACAGATTTACTCAGACTCACTCACTCCGAGCTCCAGTGTTGGGGCAGCAGAGGTACACAGCGGGTGGGTAAGAGGAAATTGAGTTGTCTGACATCAAGACAATAGCAGCTTTCTCCCAGACAGAGTGCTGGCAGATACCATTATTTCTTTTCTCAGCTCCCTTCATTACAGAGCTTGCAGGCAGGCACCATATCTGAGCCTTCATCAACCCAGCTAACACAATTCATCCCACCCTGGTGATTCTGAGACTCCACCCCACCCAAGCTCTTTTCACTGGTTTTTCCATATAAATGGCCTGCCTTGGCTCATGCTTCAGACTCCTTAAAAATCTCTCAAACAAGGAGTATCTGGTCTTAGTGTTTCCTGTACCTCTCTTTAACTGGTGGCCTCAGACCTGGCAGTAGTGGCAGAGCTGGCCTTGGTTTGCAGCTTGGCCTTTCTTGGCACCTCCAAACCTAGCATAAGCAACAACCATCTGCAGAACACTTTGAAGCTCATTCCCAGAATCCCTAGGCCAGGCACAGTTGGTGGTTGACTTTGGCCTATGCCTCTAAGAGGACCCAGGGCTAGCTCACAGTGGACAGTTTTGGGCCACATCAAAGTACAACCTAAGCACACCTCCACAAGTGACACACTAAGAGGGCACAGTTTATGAGATAGGCCTCTGCACAGCTGGTTCTCCATGGTATTCACAACTAGTCCTTGCAACAGGTTGGTCTAGAAGTAATTCCCTCCCAGTGAGGTGCTAACAACAATTCAAGGCTCAAGTCCAACAGGAGAGTAGACACAGCTTACACAGGAGGGACACCTGTAATGCCCAGCTTGAGTGATTGAGCCGACTATGCAGATGGACCTACAGGACTCCCACACATTAGGCCACTCTACCAAGCTTGAGATGTGTAGAAACTCTACCTAATACATAGAAAAAAACAGATCGAGTCTGCCTGAATGAGGGGATGAAGAAACATGACCCAAATGAAAAAGAAGAGAGCAAAACTCCAGAAATGGAGACAAGCAATCTACTGGATACAGGGTTCAAAAACAATGGTTATAAGGATGTTTAATAAACTTAGAGAAAGAGAAGATAAACAGTGAGAACTTTAACAAAGATAAAGAAAACATAAAAACAGAAATAGAAAACATAAAAAGAACCAGTCAGAAATGAAGACTGTATTAACTGATATAAAGAATACATTAACTAAAGTGAAAAATACATTACAGGTCATCAACAATGGCATAGATGACACGAAGCATAAAATCAGAGATTTAGAAGATAAAGAAGCAGATAACACCCAATCAGAACAGTAAAAACTCAAAAACAGAAACAAAAATAAGAATAGTATAAGGAGCCTCTGGGACTTCAAATGTACCAATAATCACATCATGGGGATGTAAGAGATGAAGAGAGACAGCAAAGAACTGAAAACCTATTTGAAAAAAATAATAATAGTTATTTACCAGGTTGGGTAAAAAATATAGATATTAAGTCCAGGAAGTACAGAGTCCCAGAGAAGATGAACACAAAAAGGCTCACACCAAGACATCATAATTAAAATGTCAAAGATTAGCCCCTGCTGGTGGCATAGTGGTTAAGGCACCAGCCTGCAAATCCAAAGGTCATTGGTTTGGTTACCCAGCCAGGGCACATAACCAGGTTGCAAGCCAGGTCTCCAGCCAGATCCATGGCTGGAGGCAGATGAAAGGCAACCATACATTGATGTATCTCTCCCTCTCTGCCTCTCTCTCTACCCCTCTCTCTAAAAAATAATCAATAAAATCTAAAAAATAAAATAAAATAAAATGTCAAAGATTAAAAACAAAGAAGTGGTGCATACATTAAGCATGTAATGAAATATGACTCAGCCATAAAAAAGAATGAAACATTGCAATTTACAACATGGATAGAGGTAAAGAGTATTATGGTAAATTAAATAAGTCAAACAGAAGAAGACAACTGTCATATGATTTCATTTATATGTAGAATCTAGAAAACAAAATAAATAACAAGCAGAACAGACTCACAGATACAGACTCACAGATAAAGAGAATATTTTGACAGATGCTAGGTGGAAAAGGATTAGGGAGATGGGAAAATGGGAAAAAAAGCTGAAGTGATTGACAAATACAAATTGGTTGTTACAGAACAATCATTTGGATGTAAAAGTGAATACAGTCAATACTATTGTAACAACAATGTATGGTATCAGGTGGGTTCTAGGTTTATTGGAATGACCACTTAGTAAATTATATAATGTCTAATCACTGGGTTGTGCACCTAGAGCTACTATAATATTGTACATCAACTATAATTAAAAAGTAAAAAATTATTTAAAGTTAAAACAGAAAAGCAGGCTTCTTTATTCTCCCAGCATCACCTCTTTCTGACAATGTAGGGACCATCTGGATATGTTTTATGGTGAACAGCAGCATCCATCACTAGAGTTCTCACCAGTATTTCTTTTCTCTCGGTATCTTCAAACCATGGACCTACATTGTTAAGTGTATTGTGTGTTTCATATTAATGTTTAAAGTAGAGAGACTCTGGTATTGTATATTAGGTACACTTTTACTCACATCTATGACCACTCCTTTATGTAGAAACTGAGAGAAGAAAAGAAAGACTTAAATTCACCCACCAGGAAGGTGCAGCTATTAATGATGGATTGGAGGGGGAGGGAGTAATCTCAGAAATCAGAGGAAGGAAAAGTATAACCCAATCCAGTGCTCTGGAGTCAGCAATAGAGCCTAGCTGTAGAGAGTGTTTACAGATGTGAGTGTAGATTTCCAACTGATGACGGGAAATCAACCAAAAATCCCTAATTCCCATGTTAATTGAATAATCCAACAAAATAAAACTTGGAGATTTGAGCAGTCTTATCTAGAACCCATTGCTGAGTATACCACTAAGTGGACACTTTAACTCTCTTTTTGCATCAGTAGCAGTGAGGGTTTTATCTTTGAAGCATGTTCTAAGCATGGCAGGTTTTCCAGCTAGAAGAAGTTTCCTGGGTTTTAGGCAGCACTAGTTCTGATTTTATTGCCATTAGAAATATAAAATTGGCCATGTAGTGCAGATGGAAAGAATAAGCAATGGGAATAGGGTTTCATCTTGATGTCAAGGCCTGGACTTTCAGATCCTGTGTCTCTAGTTATATGGGAGGGAATGAGAGTTCTGGGGTTCTAAGTGCCCTACCCCTTGGATCTCAAGAAAAATTGCCATAGTAGCTCTAGCTAAGTTTAACAAAGAATGGCATCCTTTTTACTACCCTTAAGGGTAATCTGGTAAATCTGTCACCTTCAGTCATGGGGGCATAGATGCAATTTCAGTCATGTTGCATGGGAGATTTTCCTAGTGGCTATGGTGCCAGTGGTTGTGAAAATAGGATTTTAATTTTAAAGTGTTTTTTTCATAGATCCAAAAGTAAAGATTGGAGAATTCTACCTTTCTGTCCATGGCAACAAGGAACAAATTTTAACAAGTGCTCCTGGAGATGTCAGAAATATTTGAAAAAAGAAACTCTACAACACACATGACTTCCCACTATTAAACAGGAGGATGGTTCAAGAAAATGTATGAATGGGAATATCAATGAGAATGTCTCTATACACACTGGTGGGTGGAACTCACAGTATTAGGTTACATTTAAATGTATATTCTTGCATGTTTAGTCATTGATGTCCTATGAGAAACATTTATTGAGCACCTACTAGTTGCTATGCTATGGGGACACAGTAGAAATAAGATAGACATGGAAATCTCTAGTTTCCCTTGATGGAATTTGCAGTGTAGCTCTTGCATATTTCAAAGGAAAGTAATGTTTTAAAATATTTTCATTAATTTAATGCACTGAAATTCAATGATTAAAATGACATCTTGCAAATACGTGTAATAGCTAGGTATACATACTTTTTTAAAAAATTTTATTGTTGTTGTATTACATCCATCCCCTTTTTGCTCCCCTCTGTCCCCCTCCCCACCCACCCTACATACTTTTTATATGTAAAAATACTGATGGTTGCTATTGTCTTCTAAAATATGGTAACGAGGAGGTACAACCTCCTTTATTTGATTATAGAATGTTTCTTCTCCTTCAAGTGAGATGCTTATTTTCTCAATTCAATCCCACAAATTTCAACATTCAGGAATGAAGAGGAAATCTGGTGAGTAATTCTGATGGATTACATTCTCTCCATCAATCAACTGCATATAGAAGACAGTGCAAACAAATCATCTTCACATCCAAAAGGTTAATGTAGGATATTTCAAAATCAGGAAAGATAGGCAAAATAATTTTCCAACCCTGGGCTTTCATAAATAAAAGTTACTATTCCATTTTATGCTAAATGTGTTTGCTTAGAGTACTACCCACAATCTGAAATACAGCTTGGTTATTTGAATCCTTTTTAGTGGTATTATGTACATGTCAATCAACACCTGCCATGATGGGCATTAATGATTAATCAAACAAAATAATAGTTATTAGCACTTATGATGTGTTAGATTCTACTGGGTAGGAAGAATTTATCAGTGACCAAGATGGCAAAGGAGTAAGTGGAGCTATACCAATCTCCTTCCAGGACAAATCTGGAATTACAAGTTAATTGGGAAAAAGTCATCTGGAATAACCCAACACAACACTAGCTAGAAAGAAGTCTTATAACCACAGACAGAGCAGAAGAGGATGCTTCATCACAATGGGACTGGTAGGAATTGCAGAGATGTGAGAGGGCTGGTGGGGTCCCCATTGGCAGCAGCAGCCAAAGTGAAAAAGCCGGGGGCTCCATCTGAGAATGGTGGATTCTAAACTCCCAGTTAGGCTTCCCAGCTGACAGCAACACAGCTGAGAGCCAAACAGAATCCAGCTGTGAAAAGTGAAAGGCAAAAAAGCTATGGGGTTTGCTAGTCTGAGAGCACTAGAGACAGAGAATTACAAAAGTGACCACAAATAAAAATACATTAGCACCCACTTACCCTGGGCTCCAGCAAAGGGAGGGCAGAGAAAACTAGAGATGCTTAAGGACAGTTTGGAGCAGTGGCCTGGGGAAGAGAAATGATGGAGCAGCCGACAAGGTCCCCATGCTGATTCATTCCCGACACCGCAGACAAACTATGCTACTCCAACTGATTTCTGCCTGAGGAGTCCTCATAGCCCCACCCACTGGAATCAATCTGTCCCACCCAGTGGTAATTGAGCCTGGCAGCTGATCACATATTCATTGGATTACAACTGAATCAATCTGTCCAGCATAGCAGTGTTTGAATCTGGCAGCTGATCACAGATTGATTGGATTACAACTGAATTAATTGGCTCTGCCCAGTGGTATCTAAGGTGACCATTGATCACAGGCTGATTGGTTTACAACAGCTAATAGGTCCTGCCCAGCAGTGCCTACACTCAATAGTTGAGCCTAGATCAATTAGATTAAAAGCAGAAGGGCACAGACAAAAACAATGGATTTCTGCTTGGTTCCAACAGGCTGACTAAGCCCAGGCTATGGAATGATCTGATGTCACCATAGGTGGATCCAAGAGGTAAAGAAAGCACACCTCTAAATGACAGAAGGTCGTTTAGACAAGAAAGAAAAAAGAAAAAGAAAAAAAAAAAGCCCAATCTAAGAAGCAAAAGCAAATAAGAGATGCATAAAAAATGGAGAAAAAAGAAACACTCCATCACAGAAGGGAAAGGAGGAATCCCCAAAAAGACTGCTAAATGAAATAGAAGTAAGCAAACTATCAGACATTGAATTCAAGATAATGATGATAGAGAAGCTCAATGAGCTCAAAGAAAACTACAAACAACTACAGGGGAACTACAGCAACTACAGGGGAACTATGAAGAACTCCAGGGAAGTTACAAGGAACTTATTGAGAACTACACTAACATTAAAAAAGACATAGAAATTATCAATAAGAGGCAGGAGGAAATGAAGAATATAATTTCCAAATTGAAGAATACAGTAGAAGAAGGAATGAACAGCAAGCTAAAGAAAACAGAGGACTGGACCAGCAAACTGGAGGACATTGTGGAAAAATATTCCAAGACAGTGGAACAAAATGAAAAAAGCCTGAAAAAGAACAAAGACGTTTTAAGAGAACTGCAGAACAACATGAAATGCAACAATATCCTTATCATAGGGATACCAGAAGGGGAAGAGAAACAAGGGATGGAAAACCTTTTTGAAAAAATAATGGTAGGAAACTTCCCTAACTTGATGAGCAAAAATGTCACTCAAGTTCAAGAAGCACAGAAGGTCCCAATGAAGATGAACCTAAATAGGTCCACTCCAAGACACATTATAATTAAAATGGCAAAATTCAAAGACAAAGAGAGAATCCTAAAAGCAGCAAGAGAGAAACAAAAAATAACTTACAAGGGGGCTCCAATAAGGTTATATTTCTTAATAGAAACATTAAAGACAGAAGGGAATGGAAAAAAATATTACAAGTAATGAAAAACAATGCAACCAAGAATACTCTATCTAGCAAGCCTCCCATTCAAAATAGAAGGTGAAATAAGGAAGTTTCTCAGACAAAAGAAGGCTAAAAGTATACATCTCCACCAAACCAGCATTGCAAGAAATGCTAAAGGTTCTGTTTTAAGAAGATGAAGAAACAGAGAGAGGTGGACAGGAACACAGGTACAAAGGGAAAATAGATAACGAATAAGTCTTATCAATAATAACCTTAAATGTAAATGGATTAAATGCACCTATCAAAAGACATAGGGTAGCTGAATGGGTAAGAAAACATGACCCACATATGTTCTGTCTGCAAAAGACCCACCTCAGAACAAAAGATCGACATAGACTGAAAGTGAAAGGAAGGAAAAATATATTTCAAACAAATAGACATGAAAAAAAAAAAGGCTGGGGTAGCAATACTTATTTCAGATAAAATACATTTTACAGTGAAGGCCATAAAAAGGGACAAAGAAGGACATTTCATAATACTTAAGGGAACAAGAAGATATAACCCTTGAAAATGTATAGGCACCCAACATAGGAGCACTCCAAGAAAAATCTTGGAGGACTTCAAGAAGAACATGGACAGCAACACACTAATACTAGGGGATTTTAATACCCGATTATCAACAATTGACAGATCTTTCAAGCAAAAAACACCGAGGAAATTGTGGCATTGAACAACACTCTGGACGAAATGGACTTAACTGACATATACAGAACTTTTCACTCCAAAGAAGCAAAATACACATTTTTTTTTCAAATGCACATGGAAATTTCTCAAAGATAAACCACATAGTAGGACACAAGACAAGCTTCTACAAATACAAGAAAATTGAAATCATACCAAGCATCTTCTCAGATCACAATGACTTGAAACTAGAAACCAACCTCAAGGGAAAAAAAACAAAAACATTCTAATTCATAGAGACTGAATAACATGTTATTAACTACTGAATGGGTTAACAATGAGATCAAAGAAGAAATCAAAAAGCTTTTGATTTTCATTTGTTTGAGACAAGAAAAAGGAATCAATGGCATCTAAATTGGGAATAAAGAAGTAAAACTGTCATTATTTGCAGATGACATGATAGTGTACATAGAAAACCTGATAGACTCCACCAAAAACCTACTCAACCAATAAGCAAATTTACCAAAATAGCTGGATATAAAGTTAATATTCAGAAATCAAAGGCATTTTTGTATACCAACAATGAAACAGAGATAGAAGCTAGAAAATGAATCCCATTTACCACAGCAACAATAAAAATAAAGTACTTATGAATAAATTTAACCAAGGAGGCAAAAGAATTGTACTCAGAAAACTAAAGAATACTGAAGAAAGAAATTAAGGAATATACAAATAAGTAGAAGCATATACCATATTTGTGGATGGGAAGAATTGACATCATTAAAATGTCCATACTACCCAAAGCAATCTATAGATTCAACTCAACCCCAATTAAAATAACAATGACATATTTCACAGATCTAGAAAAAATACTTCAAAAATTTATATGGAGCCAAAAATGACCATGAATAGCCATAGCCATCTTTAGAAGAAAGAACAAAGTAGGAGAAATCACAATACCAGATATGAAACCATACTACAAGGCCACTGTAATCAAAACAGCCTGATACTTGCATAAGAAAGACACATAGATCAATGGAACAGAATAGAGAGCCCAGAAATAAACCCAGGGCTCTATGATCAATTAATATTCAACAAAGGGAGAAAGAACATAAAATGGAGTGAAACTAGCCTCTTCAACAAGTGGTGTTGGAAGAACTGAACAGGGACATGCAAAAAAAAATAAAATAAAACTAGACCACCAACTTACACCATACACCATACAGAATAAACTCAAGATGGATAAAGGACTTAAACATAAGTCGTGACACCATAAAAGTCCTAGAGAAAAACATAAGAAGTAAAATTTCAGATATTCTATGCAGCAATATTTTCACCAATACTTCTCCAAGGGCAAAGGAAATAAAGGAACAAATAAAAATGGGACTATATCAAACTGAAAAGTTTCTGTTCAGCTAAAGAATACACCAGCAAAATTAAAAGGGAACTAACTATATGAGAAAACATATGATACCTCAGACAAGGTATCATTTGGGTTTGATCTCCAAAATGTACTGCACATAGAATTTGTATGACTCAACACTAGGGAGACAGACAGGCCAATTAAAAAGTGAGCAAAGGACCTGAATAGAGGATGTCCTCTCTGAGGAGGACATACAAAGGGCCCATAATCATATGAAAGAATGTTCAATATCGCTAGCCATCAGGGAGATGCAAATTGAAACCACAATGAGATACTACCTCATACCTGTCAGAATGGCAATAATTAACAAATCAATAAACAAGTTCTGGCAAGAATGTGTAGGAAAAGTAACCCTGGTGCATTGATGCAGACTGGTACAGTCACTATGGAAGACAGTATGGAATTTCCTCAAAAAACTAAAAATGGAATTGTCTTTTGACCCAGCAATTCCACTGCTAGGATTATACCCAAAGAACCCTGAAACCCATTCAGAAGAACCTATGTACCTCTATATTCATAGCAGTGCTATTTACAATAGCCAAGTGCTGGAAATAGCCTAAGTGCCCATCAGTGGATGAATGGATCAAAAAACTTTGGTACGTTTACACAATGGAATACTACATAGCAGAAAGAAAGAAGAAACTCCTACTTTTTTTGACAACATGGATGGAACTGTAGAGTATTATGCTTAGTGAAATAAGCCAGTCAGTGAAAGACAAATACCATATGATCTCACTTAATAGAGGAGACTAATGAATGAAACAAACAAACAAGCAAAATAGAACCAGAGACATAGAAACAAGGAACAGATTTTCAGTGTGCAGAGGGGAGGATGGGGAGGGTGGAAAAAGAGGCAAAGGAGTGGAACAGTTTAGTCAAGGAAGTGTCATGGGTGACCCATGGACATGGACAACATGTGGGATTGATTGTGGAAGGGGTATGGGGAGGGTGGGGCAGGGGAGGCAGTGGAGGTAAAATGGGGTGAATGTAATACAACAATAAAAGTACAAAAAATAAAGAATTTATCCATTACTTCTAAGGAGAAACAGAACTTATGGCATATTTAGACTCTCAAAAAATGGATAATCTTGTTAGGAAGGTAAAATTAAAACATATGTAATGGTGAACAAGAGAAAAAACAAAAATAAATAGTAGATACAAAAGAGTGTATAATAAAATGCTTAAATATGCCAGGTGCTAAGGGTAATCTTAATAATCCCCTAAAGTAGAGATAGTTCAGCAATGTTTCATACACTAAATTTCATTTGTATTGAGCCTAGAGAATAGTAAGTATTTCATTGGTACAAGAAAATTTAAGGAACCGCAGGTGGCATAAATAAAGGTATAGGTAGTGGTATGAGCTTGCTATGTTTCTGGACCAATAAGCAGACTTGGCCAACTTGAATGAAAGATGAGATAAATTCACTACAAAGAGTGAATGCTTTAGGGAGGACTTGAAATATAAGCAAGTAGTGAAAGAGTAATAAACCACAGAAGATATTAGTGCATAGGAAGCATATGTATTAGGATACACAGCAAATGGTCAATATATACTCCATATAAAATACTTCAGGAATATCTGTAACTGATTTGTTGACATGAGTAGAAAAGTACAACTTAGAGAACAGTAATTAAATAAAAAAATCCAAGGATAAGGAAGACTAGCAAGAGTGATAAATTTATAAAATGTGAGTTTTAAAACATCAAAAGAAAGAATTTCTGCTCTTTGGAAGGTCCTGGGTAACACAGTGCTATGTGCTTAGGAAATTGTCTTGGAAATACTCTTAATAACCAATAACTGGAGGGCTTTAAAAGAGATGATTAAGAGGGCTCTGACTCAGAATAACCTATATCACCCTGTTGAAATATACACAATATGAAGTAATGTTTAGAGAAAAGAGGAATATTGAGGTCAATGTAAACCTCTATATCCACAAACAGGTTATTATCTGAGATCATTCTAAATGAAAATGTGAAAAATGCACAAAGTTCCAATTAGTACGTAAAATAAAGCATCATGTGGAGTGAATTTCTGTGATTATGCCATGAATAATTCATTAGCACAAGCAATATAATTAGCTTCTTATAATATAACAATATAACTATTGCATTCATGTATAGTAAGCCTAACTTAAACTGTAGTAATATGCAAAAAATTTGAAAGCCAAAGAAATTCCCAAACGTTTCAAACCCCAAGGCACACATTGACATTTGTTGCTAATGAACATTTCTCCAAAAAAGATATAGTGTCCAAAAAGTATGTGAAAAGATGCTCAACATCATCAGTCATTAGAGAACTGAAAAATCAAAACCACAATCAGATACCACTTCCCACCCACTAGAATGGTTACAAATACAACAAAACAAAAAAAGTAACAAATATTGACTAGGATATGGAGAAATTGGAGCCCTCATGTCTTGCAGGTGGGAATAGAAAATTGTAGTCACTGTGAAAAACAGTTTTGTGGTTTCTCAAGAAAATTAAACATAGATTTACTATAAAACCCATAATTCCACTCCTGGGTTCATTTCAAAAAGAAATAAAAACAGATATTCAAACAAAAATGTGTACATGAATGTTCATAGCACAATAGTCAAAAGGTAAAGACAACCCAAATGTTCACCAACAGATGAATGTGCTAATTATGATACGTGCATATAATATAGTTTATTTATTTTAAAAACCATGAAATATTGATGAATGCTACAACATGGATGAACTTGGAAAATATTATGCTAAATGAAAGAAGCCAGACACCATACATCACATATTGTATGATTCCATTTACATTACATATCTAAAACAGGTAAATCTATATATATGGAAAGTAAATTATTGGTTTCCACAGGACAGAAAGACAAGGAATAATGAGGAGCGATTTCTTCATGGATATGGGGTTTTCTTTTGGGATGATGAAAATGTTCTGTACCTAGACAGAGGTGATAGATGCATGACCTTGTCAATGTACTAAATGGCACTGAATGTACACTTTAAAATAGTTAATTTTACATTATATCAATTATACCTCAAAAAATACCAACAACAATAATAACAAAATTCTTCCCCTGGAAATTCATAATGAACTTGTGCTCTGAATTAATATGCCAGCTGAAAGGATGGCATAAAAATGCATATAATTTTCTAAAGGAATGAAATCTCAATCTAGGACTCAGAATAACCTCCTAGAAAAAAGCTTCATCTAGTCTGAACGCACAACAAAAATAACAAAACATTGCAGGAAATATAGCACCAAAATGAAGAAATGTCATAAACAACAAAGAGCAGAATCAGATACATAAGTACTTCAATATTGGAATTATTAAATTTAGAACATGTTTAAATTTTAAAAAATGCCTCAAATATATGAATAAATAATAAGAGACTATAAAATCAACCAAGCAGATTTGCTTTAAAAAAAATAGAACGTCTGCCCTCTGGTGTGGTTTAGTGGATTGAGCATTATTAGTCTATGAACTGAAAGGTCTCTGGTTCAATTGCCAGTAAGGACACATGCCTGGGCTGTGGGCCAGGTCCCCAACTGGGGGCGTGCAAGAGGCAACCAGTCAATGTTTCTCTCACACATCAATGTTTCTCTCCTCTTCCCTGCCCACATCTAAAAATAAATAAATAAAATATTGTTTAAAATAAAAGAACTTCTATCAGTAGAAATTAAAAATCAATGGAAAGTTTAAACAGCATGTCAGATACAGCTCAAAGGGGTGTTACAATTAGAAAACAAAGCAGAAAAAATGACTCAGAATACAACATGGGTTAAGATTTGGAAAACATAAAATGGAGGTGAAGGGACATTTGAGTACAGATAGAAGGTCTAGCTTATGTCTGGTTAGAATTTTATGTAAGAATATATAAATTGGAGAAAAGTCAGTGTAGTCAGTAATAACAGCAGCATATTTTCCAATATTGATGACACAATTTAACAGTTTCATGAAAACTCATTGAAACCTAAGTAGAGCAGACACTGTGAACCCTGAGGAAGAAGATACCTACCAAAAGAGGCTTCTGGTGGCTAACCGGTCTTAAATTAAATAAACAAAACAAAACAAAACAAAAACAAAACAAAAAAACAACAATTGGTTTTACAAATAAGTAAAACCAAAACCTAGTAGCTATTCCTACACAAGGGCCTCTCCTACATGTCACAGAGAAGCCTGCACCGAAATACTTGCCTCTGCATTAAACTGCCCATTTTACTATGTTTCTGTCATCTGAGTCAGCCCTTATATCTTTATAAAGAAGTTCCTGGAGTTCTATTTCAGCCAATACAACTAAGGCTCTCCCCACACAATTGGAGCTGTGCAACTCTAATCAACCAGGAAGGTTCTATTCTGACCAACCAGGACAGTGTCTTTTAGACCAATGAAACTGTGGGGATTTAGAGTCCGCATTTACCTGAGGACAGACAAATCAGGGATCAGGGACATCCCTGTCCATATAAGCCAATTTCCCTCTGGTTTGGACAGTGCACTTTCCCTTTCCACTGAAAACTGAAGACTGCATTTCCCCAGCTGAGCTGAAATATCCACTGGAACAAAGCAAAGCAGACCAGCACAGGCCAGAGGAGTCTGGCACAGGAGATGGAGCAGACCAGAGCAGAGCTGAGCAGACCAATGCAGCACAACACAGACTTGCACAGAGTAGAGCTATCTTGCCAGAGGGGCCTGGCCCTAGGGCTGCCTCAAAGCTGTGCTGTTTTTACAGTGATAATGTATCACCATTGAGCTGTTTGCACTGAAGTTTCCTTCTTCAACGCATCCTGACTTGGGGGTTTCTGTTGGCATTGAATTGGCACCAACAACCTTTGGTTGACCATACACATAGTGAAATTGTAGCTCACCAAAAATAAATGATCACAAACAAAATACCTATGAAGAAATGATAGCAGCTACAATTGGAACCAGAAAATGATGAAAAATATATTCAAAGAGCCAAGAAAACAGCTATCAAAGTTATATGCTCAGTGAAACTAGGTGAAATAAAGCCATTATTAGATATACAAACACCGAGTTTTAGGAAGAACAATTTCTCACTAACAGATATTTTAAAGGGTGTATTTCAGGAAAAAAAGAAAACTAAGAACTACAGGGAAACTACCCAAGAATAGATGTGATATTTTTTAAAAAGCCCAAGGACGTAGAAATTAATACACTCATTATTCAAACCAGAAAATGGAGGTTCAGAGTATTTCTCAATTATCTACAATTGATAAGCCAGAGAGTCTTAATATCTGGGTCTTAATATCTGGGTCTGCATGACTCAAAGCCTGTATTCTCTTCTACTATACATATATATTCCATGGCCCTGATATAGTGGCCTTCTCAGGCTGCCTTAAAATAATACTATAGACAGGGTGTCTTAAACAACAGAAATTTATTTTCTCACAGTCCAGAGGATGAGATGTCCCAAGTCAAGGTACTAGCTGATTCTATATCTGGTGATGACTCCCTTCCTGGTTTTCAGATGGATGCCTTCTCAATGTGACCTCACTTGGAGAAAAGAAATTCTCTTACCCTTTTCTTGTAAGTCTATAGCCCTATCAGATTGGGGCCTTTCCTTATAATTAATTTAACCTTAGTTAGCTCTTGAACACCCTACCTCCAGATACAGTCACACTGTGGTTGGGGGTGGGGGCAGTTAAGACTTCAACATATGAATTGGGAGGGGGCACAATATAATTCATAGCATTGGTTTTCCATATAGGATCTTTCTCTAAATTCACTAAAGTTAGTAATAGACCCAATGATAAATTCATTTTATTTTCTAACTATTAAAAGAGGATGTTTGGTGCTAATGATTCCTTACTTTGCACTCCAAATTCATTCTACACCCATCAGTTCTCTGCTCTGTGGCTCAGGAGACTAACCCTGCAGTAGCTCTTTTTGCAGGCAAATTATTAGTTATACCGTATTTGGGTCATAATATGCACTGGTAAAAGAGATTGTTATGTTGGAAGGGAGAAAATCCAGGGTATTTATTCCTTATTCCTCCTGTGCGTTAGTATCATATCTTGAGCAGCTGCTGTGTTCCTCCAAATCTATAGCTCTCATTGGGTTCTGGTAACATTTCTTCTCTTTGCCCTTCAGCCCAAGAGGTGGTAATGTTGCTAGTCCCTGGGTGAGCTGTTAGTCCTTATTTGGTCCTGAAACCTTGTCTACCCTTTGGTAAGGATTTCTGTCATTAACAGCTCTTCATTTAAACCATATGAAGTGTGAATTCTGTGTTCTGCTAAGACCCAGGAGCAGACCAGCCTTACTTCAAGTCTGTTTTTAATTTAAATCTTAGATAATAGGGTACTTATATGTCATCTATATTTGTATTTGAAAAAATATATACATAGATATCCATCTCATTTATAAGGGGAAATAAAAAGGTAAGAAGAAAATGCTAGAGGACTGAAAAGACCTTGCAGACCTTGCATGAAGAAATTGTCCCTTACATCTTTAGAAAATTCTCCCTGTCAAATGACCTCCTGCAACGAACTACATAGGGAAAAAAAAAAAAAGGCCCATTTGTCTTCATATGAATAAAATGAACATTATTACCCAAGTATTGTTCATTTCTTTAATGGAAGGGTTACAATAGGAGATCATTCATTTTCTTTATGACTCATTTTTCCCCCACTTTTAGAATAAGAATAAGGAGAAATTTTTAGTACTTTGGTTTAAAATAGGTAATTTCCCCATGTCAGAGATGTTTTCCTTCCCTAAACTGGGTGATTGAGGTTATTCATGGAGTTTCTCTATACAGTGTAGCTGAATTTCAAAATCAGTGTCAATTCTCATTGTTGGAAGCATATGGTAGAAATTTATTGGGATTGCCTTGTTAATATTGAGGTAGGTCATGAAAGTCAAAACCAGTAGGTTAGAGAGATGACTAGAAATAGCCTCCAGCAGAAAAAACAGAAAACTAGATAGTGGGCAGGTGTAGTAAGTTCAGATGCTATGATATAAAGGTCAAAAAAGGAGATCTAAAAAGAGGAGCAGAAAGCAGGTCAGGCAGTTCTCCATGGTGGCAGGTCTTATTGCTAAGACTGAGAATAGTCTGAGAGAAAGTCTTTTTTTACATACTAGAAGAATTTTGTGAGATTAAAGGAATTTGCCTAAGGGAGAATAACACTGAAAAGTCTGCTAAATTCACTGAAAATCTGAAAATAAACTTATGCTATTCATATAATACACAGATTATATCCTTAAATTCCCCAGTGCTACCTTAGATGCACTCTAAGCCACTAGCGTGTGACACTGTGTGAGGTCAAGGCAAGAGGCAGCAATGAGTCAGGTAGAGAGGAAATTGTTTTGCACCATGATACATGCCTAGGTCCCCAGGATGATGGAATTCAAGAGGGAAGCCAAACCTAATAGCGGGCAGCACCCCTGGGACCTGCAGGCGAGATGTGATCCAGCCTTGGTTTATTCTCTATGAAACACCTTGAACGTTGGAAGCATGACTTCATGATTTTGTATTCACAGCGCATAGGATTGATTTTTCCTTTGAATAAGTAAACAGTGAAGGTTTATTGACTGAGAGTAAAAACATTCCCATGCCTTGCTCCTTCTTTTTCTCCCCGAGACTTAGAAATCATGAGCATGAGAAGACTTGGTCCTGCCTGCCCCTCCCACCTCTTTTGTGCCACACCAGCCCCTCTGCGGCAATGTGTGGCTGCTCAAGTTGAACTAAAAAGCTAAATAAGAGTCATTTCAGGAGGAAGATTCCGTGAACTTTTCAGCCAGAATCTGGCTCCAGAAAAGATTTAACATCCTGCCTCTGCAATGCTTTAACAGCATTAAAATCCAATGAAAACTTTTCATAAAGCGAAATCCACAGCAGTTCTCTGTATAGTGTGTAGGGCTACCAGCCAGATATACCTGGAAGCAAGTGCTTGCCTTGGTCTGGCCACAGAATGATAATACAGGGATAACAAGGGGAAATGCTGGGAATGTCAAGTCAAACAAATTGTAACTCTTTCTGCTTCCTTCTCTGACCTTGTTCTGAGGTAAGTCACACCTGCAGGAGGGACATTTGGAATCAATGTGTTTATCACTTGAGGTTTCTAGCCACTCAAAGAAGAAGCAGAAGAAGAAGAAGAGGAAGAGGAAGAGGAAGAAAAAACCCTCTAAAGCTTTCTTAGGGAGGCACTGACATTTAGTTTGGCTCATTTTCAGATACTACAAAAGGAACCATGGCTTGACAAAAAAAGATGTCAAGTTATTATGAAGCAAAGAGGCAAATATTTAAGGCATTTATTGAGTAATTTTCACATAAGTGTGCAAAAGCTTGAGTTTCCAAGTACTAGGAATTCAGTTTTTGTTTTTGTTTTTTTCTGTTAGTGAGTAGCATGTACATTAGGTAAATAATTGGGGCTTTTTTTAATCTTCTAAAATCAAGGAAGAGTTATATTTCCCTTTGCCTTATTCAGATTTCTGTTCCTTTTTTTTTTCTGCCAAGCATGGTTCTGTTTCAAAGTCCAAGAGTATCCTATAAAGCTAAACTTTATCACATCTGAAGATGAAGGGGCAGTTTTTCAGAGAAGCTATAGCATCCATTTTAGAGTAGACATTAATCTTAAATTTGGCACACGTTTATCTGATGAACCTCACGCTGTATGTTCCAAATTTCAATTAAATTCCTTATGGGGCTGAAAACACATTTGTTGATTTAATGGTAATGTTATATTGTTATATTCTTTTGTGAGACAAAATAACCTGGAGACACTCACAATTTAAAATGTTAGAGATCCAGAAAAACTAAGGGGGATACAAAAGATTTTCCAAAATAACCATGCTGTTTGGTATTTGTTGATATACTTGCTGAATATGTTGGGGTTTTTCCCCCCAAAGGGGTACCTACTTCTACATTTCCTCCTTTCCTTTGCTCCTCACCAGCTCCTACACGACAGGTGGTAAACCCAAGGCCCACAGGCTGAATCCAGTCTTCCACCTTGTTTTATCCATCTTGGGCCTTCGTTCTGGTATCTTGTTTCTACCTGGCTTGTTTAACTGTTAAGGAATAAGTTACACTTATACAGCCTTAAAATTACGTTCGGCCCTTTGAAGGCAATGGTGAGGCTGCTGTGGCCCCGGGTGAAAATGAGTTTGACAGCCCTGTTCTACACCCTATAACTTCTATGGCTCTGACATTTTAAGGCAATATTTGATCCCTCCAAGTCTTTAATTATCATTTTACTTGTCTCCAAACTAGCTTCTACATCATTCCACCTTTAAAGATAAAAGGCTGACCCAGGAATAAAAATTATAAGGGGAAAGTTCATTTTTGCAATTCCAGCAATGGGACACCTTCTACATTTATTACTGCCCAAGTATCGGTTATTTGAAGGTAGAATTCTAAAAAGAAGCCGTGTGTCAGAAACATTAATATGTCATGACCAAATCATATGGAGTCTCTTGAACTCTAAGGCAAAAAAAAAGACAGCCTGCTTTTAGACCTTCTGCTTTCCTTATTAACTTTGACCTTAGCCATTTCTCAATCAGCTGCTTACACATCCATTTCATACACTAGAGGTGTAGGAAATTTCATAAGAAAAGCAACCAGCATAAAAATGACTTTTTAAAAGAAAGTTCAGTAACCTCTGTATAGATCGAATATGACATGTTCAAGTCACTGACTTCATTTATTAAATGCACTTCCCTGATGTGTTAAATAACTCTTTCTCCTAAGTGCAAAGGGTTTGTGTAGCTCTCCCTGTCCCCGCCCTTCCCATCTTCACGATTTATGATGGTCTCCTGACAGCCTTCATATGTCTAGGGTCCATTAGGTAGGAAGGTAGTTTTATCTCTGGGTGAGTCCTGAGGTAATCCTGGGGCAAGCATTATTGTTTGGCAATTTTCCTGGGAGTTTATGAAGGAAAAAACTAAAAAGAAAATAATCTGGAATAAAGATTTTTAGAAAGAGTTTTCTCTTGCTTTTAAAAGAGGCTTTATAGTTTTCTTCCATACATACTTTCATTATTATCCTTTTTAGCATATAAATGCACAATGTTCTTTCTTTTAAGAACATGTAGAATTAGAACAAAAGTAACTTTAAGAAGGTGGTGCTACTGTTTCAAAAAGACTTGGGGAAAAAAAAGTGGAGCTGACCAAGTCATAAATTGGGGCCACTTGTGGAACCCTGTGGCTGGAAAAGTACATCTTGCATTTAAAACATAGTCTTGTGCTTGTGAATCAGTGAAGGATATTGCACTATCCTTGTCTGGAAATGGCTGCAAATATTGGCTCAGTATCAGGTGTGTGGGTATGTATAAAACAGACCCATACACCCACAGAAAACTGAAGCTGCTAGTAGGGATTGACCATAACTTAAGTAGCCAAATAATTTAAAGTGACTGTTTTTTGTTATTTGTGGTTTGTCTTTGTAACTTTTCAGTGGCTTTCGATGTCTGAGAATACTTGGGCGCATTAACCCTTACCTCTGAACATTGCTATTCTGAGGGTTGGTACGTGAAATGAAATGTCTTAGTTTGAAAAAGGGATCAATACTCCAGTAGATAGGAATTTACCCTGCAGCCCTGGCTGGTGGCACAGTGGATAAGGCGCCGGCCTGCAAACCCAAAGGTCCCTGGTTCGATTCCCAGCCAGGGCAACATAACCAGGTTGCAAGCCAGGTCTCCAGCCAGATCCATAGCTGGAGGCAGGTGAAAGGCAACCACACATGGATGTCTCTCTCCCTCTCTGCCTCTCTCCCTTCCCCTTTCTCTAAAAGTAATAAATAAAACCTTAAAAAAATAAATAAATAAAAACATCTTGCTTTTAAAAAAAAAAAAGAATTTACCCTGCAAGTGTTTTGCACCAATTCCTTTAAAATGGAGTTACAGCCCTGGCTGGTGGCACAGTGGATAAGGCACCAGTCTGCGAACCCAAAGGTTGCTGGTTTGATTCCCAGCCAGGACACAACCAGATGGCAAGCCAGGTCTCCAGCCAGGTCTGTAGCTGGAGGCAGGTGAAAGGCAACCATGCATTGGTATCTCTCTCCCTCTCTACCTCTATCCCTTCCCCCCTCTCTAAAAATAATAAATTCTTAAAAAAATTTTTTAATAATAAATAAAATGGAGTTAGAAATGTGTCAGTTCTTTTTCTTTCCTCTGAATAGATTTTATTACTAGATCAAAAACTGCCAAGTTCAATAAAATGTAAAATCATTTCTAACTTCTTGCCCTACAACAAGCTGACACTTCTGAGTCACTTTTAGTTAAAAGAATAATAATAATTCTTATAAATATGAAAAATACTGGTTACTGGTTGCTACCTGTCCTCAGGCCGAGTCCCAGCACACTGTCCCAATAAAAGAGCTCAGATGAAATCTAAATTTGGTTTTAGAAGCCCTTTGCTGTCTTAATTGTTTGAAATAAAAATGTCATGATTATGACTCTTTGGGAACTGCTGCACTTAACTTCCAAACTGTTGCTTTTAAAAAGGCTAATTCGGGGTTGGGTACATTAATGTCAATGTCCTATAAAACTGCCAGCTTACAAAAAAAAAAAAAAAAAGTCAGCAGAGACCTTTTTCTAGCCAGTGTCAGCACAAAAGGGTGCCTCAGTTGTTTCATCTTCCAACAGCTGCATGCTTTCATTGACATTTGATGACCTTTCTTTGTGCTCCTAGCCTAACCTCAGAGGTTATTTCCTGGCCTCCTCCTGTGACCTTTGACCAAGGCCGACCTTTAGCTGGAGAATGTGACATTTTGTTCTCCTCCAGCTGACATGTGATGCTCTCATTTTTCAAAGGTATGTGAAAATAATGACCCCGAGTGACCTTTGAATTTCCTTTCATTTATTGGTTGTTTTTGGTGCTTGTCTGGCATGTACTAGCCTAGGTGAAGGGGGGTGAGTTGAAATTGGGCTAGGATAAAGGGGCCGGTACCTCTTTTTATTCCATTTCTAACCTGTTTCTTGTTGGATGAGCCACTGTACTATTTATGATTAAACATTAATATTTTCTGTTTATTGATTTGGGGACAATTTTGGCTTTTGAACAACAAACATCCTTTTGAAATGTAAGAAATTTGGTACAGTGACTGAAACTACTTGTTTGTTTCTATCATCTTCCTATTAATGGCATTTCTGAAGATAGTTTTTCATTTAATAATTCCAATGAGTTTATGTTTGGAAATGAATTAATAGGGTAATGTGTGACAAAATGAGTAATTAAAAAATCTGTCATTTACATTTAAACAAGTGATCTAGTTGGATTTTGGAAAGAATTCCTCTTACATTAAAGTTTTAGCCCTGGCTGGTGTGGTTCAGTGGATTGAGACCCATCCTGTGGAGCAAAAGATTGCTGGTTCGATTCCCAGGCAGGGCACATGCCTGAGTTGTGGGGATAGGCACGCTGGTGGGCCCATGCAGGAAGCAACCAATCAATGTAACTCTGGCACAGATGTATCTCTCTCACACTGATGTTTCTCTCCTCTTTCTCCCTCCCTTCCGCTCTCTCTAGATATAAATAAATAAATCTTAAAAAATAAAGTTTTATATATTTTATCATATAGTTCAATAAACCTTGATTATTTTTATAGGTTTAATACTACATTAATTTTTAAAGTTAATTTATTGTTGTTGTATTACAATTGTTTCATTTTTTCCCATTCGTCTCCCCTGCCATGTTACATTAATTTAAACATGTATTTATAATATATGGATGTAAACAATAGGTATACAATTGAGTATAAAGAAAGAAAATTAAATTTGAGCACTGACAACATAGTCATAAATCACTTAGATTTGGAATTTCTGATTAAAGAAAATTTATAGGAATTTAGATATACTAGCATTACTTTTTATTTCAATATTCTACTAAATAGTTTATGACATCTGATATTCAGTTGTTTAACAAGACAAAATACACAGTGGATAAGGCGCCGGCCTGCGAACCCAAAGATCGCCGGTTCGATTCCCAGCTGGGGTAACATAACTAGGTTGCAAGCCAGGTCTCCAGCCAGGTCTGTAGCTGGAGGCAGGTGAAAGGCAACCATACATTGGTGTCTCTCTCCCTCTCTGCCTCTCTCTCTTCCCCTCTTTCTAAAAATAATAAAATAAAATCTTAAAAAAAAAGGCAAAATATATTTCCACTTTAAAATGAAAAACAAAGTAAGGAATTATCATTCTCTTTATATAATGCTTCTATTTGTTCAGAGTCAAGTCTCACCTCATCTAATTTACCTTTAGAATAGATTTAGCACTGTTCAAAACTGAGGATGAGAGTTGGGGTTATTTGGCAAAGTTTAGCACAGCCATTAACTCTGTGGTTTCATAACTTTGAAAAGCCGATGATGAACAACCTGAGGGTTATCATAAGTACAGTGACAATTACACAGTCTTCAGCAAAAATTTGGTCCCTCTATCATTTCTAAGCTATCATACCCTCCTAATCTCATCTTCAAACACTTGAAAAAAAATAATTACACTATAATTTTATTTACTTTTGGATATACTAAAAAATGAAACCTTTATTTAATCCTACTTTTTCTACTTACAATATAGTCCATTGATTGAATCTGAATTTAAGAAACATTGACACAGCATATTGCTTTCCTTGAGAGGACCTATGGTAGAAACCACCCTTTCTCATTCATTAATTAATAAGATAATTTCAAATAAGATACAACAGAGGTGGCTGTTTCAAGGAGCATGTCTATTTCAAGACTCAACAATACTTGGCCATCAACTGTCCTGATGCAGCATGGCAACTTCCTAGAGAAAACATGGGGTTATTTTTTTCTAATTTACTGAAGGATGCCATGTGGGTGCTGCATTAAGCAAATATTTGAAAAGCTACCTTGAACAAAGAACTCAAATATATGGAGATAAAATATAAATTAGACATTGATTTGGCCTTCAAGGAAGATACAGTCTAGTAAAAAAAAAAAAGTCATTATAGCACTCTGAAATTTCTAAGTGCTATAAAAAATAAAGTTCTATAGGGGTTCCATAAAAAAATAAAGAACTTTAACTTAATGTATTTTTCCAATTTTAATGGTTCTCATCAAAGAATTCTAAAATTCCAATCACAGATAATTTTTGACTTATCTGTAAGATTCACTTCTTATGCCGCTGTCCTGGTGCCTAATTAGTATATACGAGTATTGCTTTATCATCCATTAATCATTTAAATAAGCTTTATAAGTAATTATATGTATTTATGTCCATGAATTCCTTTGGGTGAAAGTTTGAACTAATGCCAAAGCATTAGTTAGAACTGCTACTTCTCAAACAACACCACCACCACATTTAAATTCCTAGGTTAGGGTTTTCTGGTTGCAAAACAAACTATAGAGATAGCAATTAAAGTAGCAGATAAAGCTCACTTACTGTGACCAAGAATCAAAAAGAGAAAGAATTATTGGATACCTCCAGAATGTCTATATGTTTACTCTGCTCACATTCAACATGAGCATTTGCTTAATGATTTTTTTATTACTTATCCCTAATGCTGACAATTTAATCTTTTATCTTTAAAACCAATGACATGTTTCATAGACTTAGAAAAAAATCTCAAAAATTACTCTAAAGTATGTACCTTGTGAATATTCAGACTATAAATATGATCCTGTAGAGGTTTCCATTCAATAAATTTAATCCAATAATAAACCAAGTTAAAAATATTTCACGGATCCTGCACTGAATTGAAGGGAATGAGTTTGCACTGATTAATTAATAGAGGTGTGTACAGGGTGGATGTACTGCCAAGGTAAAAATATTCACTGAACGTAAGCTACAAAAGACAAAAACAACATCAAAGAAGCGATCAATAACTGCATGCATTACATAGGCGATATCTCTTATTTTGCTTGGTTTTATAAAGAAATAATTAAATTTACTAGGCATTATTCTCCTTTATTCTTCCTTTTTTTAACAGCGTTAGAAAAAACCTGTTTTTGCATTTAGCTCATTTTGTTCCCTGTAAAGATTCTAACTTGTCAGTCATTTAATTACTTTTAAGGACAAATGTTTTTACTTGTTCAAAAAAGTTTTCACTTAATAATAAAATATGACTTGCCTCACTTTAAACCACTTTACCCATGAAGGGACAAAGTGGTTTAAAGTGATAAAGGGTGACCAAGTTATAAATGTTTAAAAAATGTGTCTGGCAGGAGAGAGAGGTTTCCCTTTCCAAACCCCAATAACCCAGCATTGAAGAGGGCCAAAGTCTGTTTCCTGCTTTGTGATACTCTCTCATTCTTATTTAGATGTCTTTAACCACAAAGGGCCTATGCTCCCATGAAGTAGATTCTGAAGGAGCCATAAATCTACCTCCTTGGCCAAATACGGTTTTTCGCATCTGTTTCGTTAAGCACCAGGGATGTGCACACATGTAATAGAAGAATTACTCTTGCCAGGGTAATCCTAACCAGATTTCCCAATCTTATGGTACCTAAAGTGTCAAACTTGGCCATAATTCCCAGATTATTGGAATTAATATAAACTTCAAAAGTAACACTCTACGTAGGGAATACAGACTCTAATAGCAAAAAGTAACAATTTTTTAGCTTTATACAGTTAAAAAAAAAACCCAGTGTTCCATGAGTTGTCTGATTATATATGATAAAATGATGTTCTCTATAGTTCTTATAATTACACCTATCTCTTTTTTACCTTGCAAGCAAGGCATATTGTAATTCTTGCTAATTTCACTGAAATTTCTTATTTTTTCTTAAGGAGCAGTTAAGATAGCATGGTTTTTCTGCATCATTATTCATTTAAAGGTACACAACTTTTTCTTCTTTTTAATAAGAATTTAATTTTTTAAATATAAATATATTTACACAAAAATAACAATTCCTTTATTTTGGATGCATTAATTCCATGGCAGATGATTATTTAACTTTGAGGTTAGAATGGAAGTTAGAGAAAAACAAATTTCTAAATTATATCTAGTCAAAATAACAATCCTGGGAACTACCAAAATTTACTACATGTTTGCCAGTGTGTTTCTACTTTCATTTTAAAATTCATAATAACAAATTTTGATTATCAACTTTTTATCTTCTCAGATCCAGCTGAATCCTTGTTTTACTGATATAAGTGATAAATATTACCTAACATTAAAAATGAAAAAATAAAAACTAAAAACCAAAAAAACCCAACTTTGAGCTCTGGCCCAGTGGCTTAGTTGGCTGGAGAATCATCCTGTTACACTAAAGGGCTGCAGGTTCCATCCCAGGTCAGGGTGCATAGTGAGGCACCCTGATGTTTCTCTTTTTTCTTCTCTCTAAAATCAATATAAAATATCCTCACGTGAGGATTAATGAATAATATAAAGTATTCTTTATAAAATTAACATAAAATCATTTGGCTACTGTATTAGCAGTTTTATTTTCAAAGATCAATAAATTACTCTGTAAGACATAATAACTCAATATTTATCCTTGAGTGAAATTGAAATATTCTCTATGTACACATAACCTGCAAAGGAATTTATTTTGGCAGGATAATAGTTAATTAATAGTGTTAAATTGTAAAGGGCAGGAAAAGATAACAACCCAATTTAGATAAAGATCTAGCACATATATACTGAAGAAAAATAAACATCAAATAGAAAACTATATCTGAAATCCATATCACATTTAGATGCACACACACACACACACACACACACACACAAACATTAAGATCAGAAGCGGGTGATTGTATCCAAATAAATTTTTTTAACTCACATCAGCCTTCCTTGGTTTGAGTTAATTATATGATTTAGAGGGTTTTTGAAGGAACAAAAAAAGGGAAGCAAATGAGAGAGAAAAGAAACTGATAATAGCCCTGGCTGGTGGCACAGTGGATAAGGCACCGGCCTACTACAAACCCAAAGATCGCTAGTTCGATTCCCAGCCAGGGCATGTAACCAGGTTGCTAACCAGGTTGCAAGCCAGGTCTTCAGCTAGGTCCATGGCTGGAGGTAGGTGAAAGGCAAACATACATTGATGTCTCTCTTTCTCTATGCCTCTCTTCTTTCCCCTCTCTAAAAATAATAAATAAAATCTTTATTTAAAAAAAAATACATTTCCAAAAGGCCATCAATTACAAAGTTTGGTCTTGAGATGGAGTTGGAGTAAGTTAAAATAAAGTCATTAAAAAATCACAATTTTAAAATATTTTGTTATTTTTGTGTGATATCACTCACTGGAAATTGTTTTTGAAGAATAGGAAAAACCAGATACAGAATTTTAAGTTTTATGTAATCCCTAAAAACACTGACCAAAGGCCCTACATAGATGTGTGTGCAGCATTGAAATGGTATCAGTTTTTTTCCAAAGATTTTATCTTATCATTTTTAGAAAAAGGGGAAAGGAGAGAGGCAGAGAGGGAGAGAAACATCATTGTATGGTTGCCTTTCACCTCCAGCTACAGACCTGGCCGGAGACCTGGCTTGCAACCTGGTTATGTGCCCTGACTGGGAATCAAACCAGCGACCTTTGGGTTTGCAGGCCAGCACCTTATCTACTTTGCCACCAGCCAAGTCTGGTACCAGTTTTATAAAACTATAATAGGTGACTGTTGACTCCATATATTGAAGCACACAGCAGAATCATATGCCCACATATTCTAGGAAAACTTCAGGTTGTCATAGTGGTTCTTATTTCTTTAAATCTATATGATGATTAATAAAGGTCATGTAAGTTGTTTTGACAGACACCTAAAATATGGTACTGGAAATATTTTATTCTAAACTCTTTTTACAATGTTCTTGTTCTCTTTATA
This sequence comes from Noctilio leporinus, assembly GCA_004026585.1. Taxonomy (NCBI): domain Eukaryota; kingdom Metazoa; phylum Chordata; class Mammalia; order Chiroptera; family Noctilionidae; genus Noctilio; species Noctilio leporinus. The sequence continues at coordinate 71,368 of PVIW01005846.1, read as the reverse complement.
CAATGGTTGATTCATTAGAGCTTGAAATTAGAAAAATTACAAGTAAGGAGACTCAACTGAATATTTTTATTTTAGTGGTATTGTCACAGCCTTTGGTGACTTCCAATGTACTTGTTTATGCAATAATATCTTTTGATATTCTAGCAGTGTTGTTCTTTTAAACTATTTTTATCATAATGGTGCATAAGATGACATTGGGGACAGAAATACTTATGAAGGAATCCCAGGATTTATGATGTAAATATGTATATGAGATCTTTTCATAATGTAGATTACATAAATTTGAATTAAGTGACTTTTAAGAACATTGATTATTGATCTGATAAACTATTAGATCCATTAGGGCTTTTTGTGTAAATAAAAAAATTTTTTTAAATGCATGCCATGTTATAATAAAAATTCTTATGAAAAGTGCTTATGGTCTTTTGCATGCTGAATAGCCACTTTTCAACATTAAATTCCTTGGCCAAAAACACATTTTAAAATTAAGAGCCATTTAAGTTATACAACTACCAAAAAAAGAAAAAAAGAAGAAGAAGAAGAAGAAAAAAAAAAAAAAAAACACTCCTGAGATTACTCAGCATACTCAGCATGTACGTTAGCACTTATATTGCTTTAAAATGACCAAGACATTTTGTTTTAAATCCCTGTAAACACAACTTCCATATTTTTTAAATGGCATGCCATTCTATGCTCTACTGATTATAGTATATACTCAGCCAAAAAAATTATACTTTTTATTGTGGTACTGATCCCTATTTTTAAACATTTATAGGTGTCAAGGAGCCTTCTGCAGTGATGAGTTACGTTCATAAAAACACATGCATCATGGAAATATGTCATCACTCTGAAAAGAAGTGTGTTTTGCTTGTGCTGCGAATAAAGATTAAACCTGATTCTTCATAGTTCTTCGTGACATCTCATAAAACTAGAGAATGTACTCCATTTGTTAAACTTTCAATAAGTCATATTGATGAATTAATTAATGACCTATCTTTGCCTACATTGTAAGTTCCTTGAGGACAGGAAACAGCTATAGTTTATTTCCACCTACCAGCAATGTCCTGCTTGAAAAACGTCCCATGAATGCATGTGTCTAAAAGGAATAAAACATCTTTCCTATGAAAACAAAAGGACTATAGGCATTAGAAAGAAAATAGATCTTACCAAGGAAAGATATTACATAGAATGTGTTTTAGAATAATAACATTTTAGAGTTGGAGGATTTTGCTGAGTGTTCAAGTGATTATATCTACACATTCAACCTCACATTCACTCAGAAAGTTTCAAAATTACTTTTTTTAAACTTGAGTCCCATCCTCTTCCCCATTTGAGACCTTTTATCTTTCAGTGGTGAAGAACTATCTCTCTATTCATATTATTTACCTAATTTGGCAAAAAGTATATAGGTAATTTTCACAGATCAACTCTACTTATGAATGAAAGAGAAAATTATTTCTCTAAACTGCTTACTCACTTGGCTTAGGCACTAAGTTAATGAAGCCGACAATGCACTTTCTTTCTGTAGCCACACTTCTTTCATTGCTCTCATTGAGAGGTTAAGAGAGAGTAGAAGAATTCAGCCCTCTTGAGGAAGCAAGTCACTGCATAGGCCCTGCTTTCAGCAGGTCATTAGCATCACTGTTTTACAGGAAGGACAGCATGATAATAATTTCTTGCAGGTCAGCCCTTGGCACAACAGTGTTATGATTAAGGGATGAATAAAGCCAGACTTGGCCTTTGGGTTATCCCTCTTCCCCACTCTACTTCCTAGTTAATAAATGTAGGAGAATAAATGAGATTTTAAGAGCAAGGAATCACTATTACTAAAAAAGTCTTAAATCACCACAAATACAGCAACATAAGGTAATTTCAACAGGATAATATTCCAAGTTTAAACATGTTTTTAAAGTCATTGGAACTTTAAAAGATGCTTACATTTTTTGGAGCCAAGATTAATACCTTGTACTAATACCTTGTATTATGTAAAGGTTTGCAATGATATGAGATTTTTGCTTGAATTTGAACTAGGGGCAGGGGTGGTGGTGGTAAAGTCCCCCTGGCTTGAGCAGATGGATAAGAAGCATGACTGAGGTAGTAAGCTTGCTCACTGTGGGTTCTTTCTCAGGCCACTAAACTTGGTAATTAATGGAGGATCAACAACTATTGCCAATAGCCAGGCCCTCTCTTGAGACGGTTGGGCCATGTGCTTTTCTAGTGCTAGTTGTCTTTGCCATCTGCTTTGCAAAAATCCCTGCTGTTTTTGGTGCTATTGTTGCTGTTGCTTTTGTTTTGTTGTTGCCTTTGTTAGAGCACCTTTTTGTTGTTGTTCTAGATATTTATGTGCTAGAACTAATGTTAAGTCCTCAAATACCTGAAGTATATCAGATAGTCGGTGGGAAATAGGGTTGAGAAACCTGGAAGTAACATCATTTATTAAGAGCTCAATAGATAAGAATTTCCTGTTATAAAATAAATCCAATAGGCAAATACAAAGCATTGCTCCACAACATTCCAAAGTAAGTTCTAAGCCCAGTGAGCTTCAATAAGACATATCCAGCAGGTATCATATCAATGTGGGAATTTGGGAAGTGATCTTAACCCTGCAGATAAGCCTGGTTTTCACTCAGTAGACACTGATGGTGCAGCTGGAAGACAATTAGAGCTGGCCTTCATTCAGATTTCTTAGAACCCAGGCAGCCCTGGTTCTTAAATATTGTGATTTATTACCAGGAATAATAAAGGAATTTCTAAAATAAATGCCTGCTTGTTGTTAAATGAAAATATACTGCACACTCACTAGATCTGCTTAAAATTTCACAGCCGTACTGGGAAATAAAAAAGCAGAATTCATGATTCCCACCTGAGCAATGAAGGAACAAGATTTAGAGAGATAGGGGAGCCCTTGTTTTGTGTTTTTCCCACACTAATAAACCGTATTCCTCACAGTCTACACATGCATAGTAATGAGTTTACTCCCCTGGCACTACAGCTCCATTCTGTTTACAAGTGAAGCCCGAAGAAATGATTCTTCCAGGGTGCAGGTACCATTTTGCATAATAAAGAGAAATCCTCTGTCTCTGTTGGCAGACTCCCTACTATTCTTAATGTGTTTGGGTGACAGGAGGCAAGAGGGAGTCAGAGGAGGAGGCTCAGTTCTGGCCTCGCTGGTTGGAGGGCCCTGCCTAGGCCACATCCCTTCTAAGCACTTTGGTCTCCTCATCTGGAAAATGAGGAGATGGTCAACACAAAATTGTGGTAGTTTATCCCCTTCGGTCCCCCGCAGCATCATGCTCTTTGGCTCATTAGCTCTTGAAGAAGGAAAGAAGTTGTTTTGCTAAGAAATCAATACAGAGTACCAGCCTAAAGGGCTGCTTCTCATGAATAACTGCATTAAAATTAATATCTGAAAGGTGACATTTCAGTATGTACAAATTTATTCAAGGTAAGAAAGAGCATGTTTTGTGATGTGGCATGAGCAGTGTGGCAGTCACCCAGATGGGCCACCCTGATTCTCTTTCAGGAAAGAATGTGTGGCACAACTGCAGGCAGGTGGTCAGGGTAGAGCCTCCAGCTGGTAGCTCCTTCAGGGTCAGCTTCAGCTGCAGTGTCACCTCTTTAGCCAAAGCCTCCCTTTCCCCCTGTTACCTGCATCCAGTGAAGAACAAAGGTATGTGTGTGGAAATATAAAATCTCAGTCACTTGGGCCACATGAGGGGAAGCTGATACACAATCTCCTCTTAAGAGCTCGCTTCCAGGATGGCCAAAGTGTTGCTTGGCCCTTATCATGGCAGATCACCTGCTCCCCACTTACCAGGAATGGGCGTGTGGACTGTGCTTTGGTGGGGAAGCATGGAGGAGAAGAGGTGCAAGGGAGAAAGACAAGGGGCTGAAAATCTGTGATCAAACTCCATTTGATCCTAAAGTATGGGAAAAAAACATGTTAAAAGAACCACAGCAAGAAATAGATAAAGCAGGAAAACAAGGACATATTGGTGTTTACTGAGGAAAGTACCTACATATGGAGGTACCAAGAGACAATGATGTAATGGCTGAGATTCACTTGGTTAGGTGGGGTTGCAGGCAATCTTTAGGAAACATCAAGCTCAGGATAGTCTCCGGCTGGTTTCCTTTCAACCCAAGTTCCTGCTTAGAAAAGGCAAATAATCCAATTAAAAAATACATGCAGTTATCTTAATTCTATTTAAAAAAGGATTTGAATAGACATTTCTCCAAAGAAACTGTAAACATGTGGTCAATAAGCACATGAAAAATGCTCAACATCATTATTTATTGGGGAAAGGCACATGAAAACCATGATGAGGCGCTTCTCCATACCCACTAGAATGGGTATAACCAAAAAAATGGAAAGAAAGAGAAATAACAAGTTTTGAAAAGAATATGAAAATACTGGGACCCTCAGACATTGTTAGTGGGAATGTAAAATGGTGCTGCTACTTTAGAAAATAGTTTGGAACTTCTGCAAGAAGAAAAATACAAAGATAACATATTCAACTTTACCATGACCCAGCAATTTAAGTTCTGGATGTATACCCAGGAGAAATGAAGGCATACATTCACACCAAAATTTGTACGTGAATGTTCATAGCAGCATTATTCATAATAACCAAAAGGTAGAAATAATTCAGATGTCTATCTATGGTACATCTGAACAATAGAATATTGTCCAGCAATTGAAAGGATTGAATACTTACACATGGTAAAACAGGGATGAACATTGAAAACATTATGCTAAACAAAAGAAGGCAATCACCAGAGATCACATATTGCGTAGTTCCATTTCTATAGAAGCCCAGAATATGCAACTCTATTGTATCAGAATGTAGACTGGAGCCCCTAGACCTGGCAGGGTTAGGTCAGATATAGAGTGAATGCTAATTGATAAAGGATTTTTGCTGGATGGTGAAAATGTTTTGACCTTAGATTGCAGTAATGCTTACACAACTCTCTACATACATTAAAACTATATTAATTTGGTAAATTGTACGGTATGTGACTTATATTTAAATAAAAATGTTTTTAAAAAACCAAAACCAGACAAGGGCTTATGTACCATTGTCAGAAGATGGTAGAAATTCCAGAAATCATTGTACTTCTGAGATCTTTTTGAACCATTGTGCATTCTTTAAGAAACCTATATATGCATGTAATCAAAACTCCTAATGTATAAATCACATGTTCTTAAAACTTAAGTGCAATTAGATTGAGTTTCACTCAAAATGAAATTATTTGTCAAAGCGATAAGATACCATTGCAGTTATTTGACTTTCTCCATTTGTAACGTTAAATTTTTACAGCCTCTTCTGAATTCCTTTTTAGGTATGTAAAATTGTGGTGCTATTATGCTGGGAAATACTTAAGTTTTAAGGCGTAACATCCAGCAGTTACAGTAACAGATGAATATTCTTCTATTGTTTTTTAAATTGATGGCAATAGATATACCTCTTTAACATAATAATCATTGTATAATGGTTTTAATGCACCAGCTGAACACGGAAAACAACTCTAACATCTTGTCCAATGTTCCTTTAGATCTGGCCTGGAAACTTGTATTTTCCCACCACTTGGATGACACTTTGTGTATTCACATAATAGAAACTCACAGCTCAGTACTGCATTGGCCTGGAAACCAGTGGTAAGAAGGGGTGTAGGCATGACACTCTTTCAACCTACTCACTAGCTACAATTTCTGACCTCCCTGGGGTCGGAGACCAAGAGAGGGCAGTTTGGAACACTTATCCACAGGAGCATGAGGGAGCTAAAATTCTACTCACATTCTGCTCACCAACTCATCTATCCTGGCATAGGGTTGTGTCTATGGGGAAGAAGAGAGATAACTTTTGATGTGGAGGATGGTTACAATCTATTTACAAGCCTTTTGTCCATTGGGTGATACTTTAACAGAGTACCATTTATTATTCTTTTTAAACTATGAAGTTTTCAACATTATAAGGATAGAACTCCCTTAACCCTGGCCAGGTGACTCAGTCAGTTGGAATATCATTTCATACATCAAAAAATTGCTGGTTCAGTTCCCAGTCAGGGCACATAGCTATGTTGTGGGTTTGATCCTGTCAGGGTGTGTATGGGAGACAACTGATTATTCTCTCTCACATTGATATTTCTCTCTCTTCCTCTCTCTCTAAAATAAATAAACATATCCTCAGGTGAAGATTTAAAAAAAGATAGAACTTCCCTATACCACCACTTAGCTTAGACAATGATCAAATCTTGGGGGTGTCTCTTCATTTTCACATGAAGACATTATTCCATAGACAACCAACGGCCTTAAGCATGCTGTTTTAATGACTGTCTTACACAGTCCCTCTGACTATATAAACCCTACCTCCAACCTGTAGCACTTGTCTAAATTGTAACTTATCCTTTCAGTTTTCATCTCCTTTGTGAGATCTTGCCTTAATTGACCTGGTAGACTTCTCCTTCCTTCCTTTGAAAACCCAAAGCACCCAATACCTGCATTCATTGGGTACTTTTCTAATGATATGCTATGTGCTTTCCCAACTTCTCTTTTTTCTTCTCTCCCTCCTTCCCTTATTTCTTCCTTTTCTTCCTTCCTTTCTTCCCTCTTTCTCTCCTTGTTCTTTCTGTCTCTCTTTCTAATCTAACTTTTACTCCCATCTAAATATATATTCCTAATTTTAAAAGTCAAGTGGGATAACGCTCAACTAACAAAAAAAAAGTTTCCTTAGTTCCTACTTCCTAGTTCAATGACTTATAGCAATGACTTTCTATTGTTTTGCTTGTCTCTTCTGCCATTTACCTCCATGTTTCTAAATAACTTGCTTAAACTGTTATTTCTAGACTTTTTATTCAAATGCATCAACTGTCCATTTACTTCCTTCTAAAAAAGACTAGCATTTAGTAGCCTTACATCAGTGCCAAAATACTACTCCTCTTTACCCCATCTTTCCATCATAGTTTCAAGGAACTTTTAAAAATTAGTATTTAATGTTTACATTGTTATGCTTAAGTTAAATTTTTGTTCACATTGAGTCTTATCAGAACCATGTTTCATTTCCTTTCTTGTATCCTGTTCAGTTTTTCCTGGTTTTAATAACTGCCTCATTTAATTTCTTTTATCTATCATTAATATGCTCATAATCCATCTGATTGATCTCTGAATCCCTATAAATACCTTAAGGCATACTGGCTTTATGGATTTCTTGGGGAAACCCTTCTGAAGCTCTCTGTTTTCCCATCCTGATCTGGACCTATTGCCCTGTTAGCTTCATCATAGTTATCCTGGGACTTCCCTTCATCTTCACCTTGGAAATTTTCTTATCTTCTCTGCCACATTGGATCAATCCCAGTTCCTAAATCATTTGTTTTCCTCAATTTGTGCCCTCGGTTTACAGCCCATATGTCAGTACCCTTCCAGGAAACTAAGTATATCTGGAGTGTTGCTTGTCTGAAAATGGCTTCATTCTATCTACATACTTGATTTGGTTTGGTATAGAATTCATATGGTAATTCATTTTTCCTTAAAATCATGAAGGTTTTGTCCATTGAATCCTAGCTTTCCAGATGCTTTGTGTAAAATCTAAAACCATTTTAATGCTGATATTTCTTGGCAATATTTAGACATATTCTCTCTATCTTAGGTTTTCTTGATGAGGGTCTCTTTTTTTATTACATAGCATATAAATAGAATTTTTAGAATTTGTGATCCAGATATTGATCAAGTTCTCACTATATGCAACAACTATTTTAGAATTCATGTCTGGAGCTTCTGGCCAAGATAGAAGTACAGGTAGACACACTGTATATCCCCCTATAACTAAGAAGGAATACAACTATCTCAAAAATGGAGATACTCAGAAGTTTCAGAAAATTGAGCTGCATGGAAATCCAACAAAGGAAGATAGAAAGAAGAAATACTCATCCAGACAGGTATGATGGGCCTACGTAAGACACAGAGGAAAACACAGGAGCCTGTCAAGTTGAGGAAACAGAGGGAAAGGATCAAGGTTCCAGTAGAAGAACTAGGCAACAAGGAGGTACCCAGTCTAATGGATGCAGTTCAGACTCTGGTGATAAAGATGCTCACAGACTCTATAGACATGCTTGAGTATGGCAAATGCATAAGAAAAGGCTATGCTAAGTGAAATGAAGGAAAATACAGACACAATCATTGATGGGAAGGAAACTATGGTTCAAATCAACGATTTGGAACATAAGGAAGAAATAAACAGTCAATCAGTACAGAATGAGGAAACAAGAATTTTTTTAAAAAAATGAGGAGCGGCTTAGGAACTTCTGGAACAACTTTAAATGTGCAAACCTCCAAATCAAAGAGGGGCCAAAAAGAGAAGAGGAGGAGCAAGAAATTAAAAACTTGTGTGAAAAAATAATGAGGAAAACTTCCTAAATTTGGCAGAGGAAACAGACATACAAGTCCAGGAAACACAGAGAGTCCCAAACAAGCTAGACCCAAACAGGACCACATGAAGACACGTTATAATTAAAATGCCAAAAGTTAAAGAGGGGAATCTTAAAAGCAGCAAGAGAAAAGAAGAGAGTTGCCTACAAAAGGGTTCCTATAAGACTGTCAGTTGATCCTTAAAAGAAACTTTGCAGGCAAGAAGGGACTGGCAAGAAGTATTCAAAGTGATAAAAAGTAAGAACTTACAACCAAGATTACTCTATCCAGCAAAGCTATCATTTAGAATGGAAAGGCAAATAAAGTGCTTTCCAGACAAGGTAAAGCTAAAGGAGTGCAACATTCCAAGCCATTATTATATGAAATGTTAAAGGGACTTACTTAAGAAAAAAAGGATCAAAATTATGAACATTAAAAAGACAACAAACTCAGAACTATCAAGAATAGAATCTAAAAAATAAAAATTAAAACAAACTAAGCAAACAACCAGAGTAGGAATAGACTCATAATTATAGGGATCATTTGGAGTTATCAGCTAGGAGGAGGACAGGGGAGAAATGGGAAATAGTGCAGGGATTAGGAATCATAATTGGTAGGCACAAAATAGACAGGGGGAAGTTAAGGATAATATAGAAAAGGGTGAAGCCAAAGAACTTGTATGCATGACCCATAGATATGAAATAAGAGGGATGGAATTGATGGAGGGAAGGGGAGTACTGGGCATAGAGGTGCAAAGGGAAAAGAAATTGGGACAGCTGTAAGAGCAGGATCAATAAAGTATATGTAAAGAAAAGAAAAGAAAGAATTCATGTCTGGAATGCTATCAAATTTTATTTTATTATTTTCTTACTATTTCCTACCCTCCATTTTCTTTTTTCTCAGTTTCTGGAGCTCCTTTACCTGCCTATTGGATATTCCAACTGGATCCTCTAGTTTTCTTACCTTTTCTTTCCTATTTAAGGTATACCCAAAATTATCATATGTTTTTTGCTTTAAAAATGTAATCTTCTCTTAAACATGTTTATATTAATTAAAATTGCTTATTTTTTTTCTGTTTTATTAAAGTTTTTCTGTTTTGAATGCACTATTTAAGAATAGCAGCATTTTCCCAGTCAGGGTGCATAATCAGGTTGCTAGCCAGCTCTCTAGTCAGGTCTGTAGCTGGAGGCAGGTGAAAGGCAACCATACATTGATATTTCTCTCCCTCTTTGCCTCTATCCTTTCCCCTCTCTCTAAAAATAATAAATAAAATATTTTTTAAAAAGCATAGCAGCTTTTCTCAAAACATTGGTTATCACTTTATTTCTGAGTGGGGTCCTAAAGCATTGAGAAAAAGGTAAAGGAGACCAGGCTCATAGAGTGCCAGTGTTTTCTTTCAGAGTAGTAAATTCTACTAAAGTTGGCTCTTTAGTGACCTGCCAAGTGAAATATATATCTGGCAGCTCGCAATCTAGGGCCTCTGAGGGAAGGAGAAAGGGTAGCCCAAGCATCTCACTATTTAGAATGTAGATAATCATCTAATGCCTTCATTTTCATTGATGGCCTCCCTTCCACCATCACTATGTCTGGTGTCCACTAGTCTGGCGCTTCACTTTAAAGGGACTTTTAATGATAACCTTCTCAGTTTCTTACAGAGTCAAGCAGAGAAGCTCACTTGCTGTATGAGTGAGTAAACATGAGGGGTTACAAATATTTTCTGTGGTGTTTCAATTAATCCACATGGGATCCGGCAACTTCCCGCCTTCTGCTTCTGAGCTATCTGGTGCCTCCAGTCTCAGAGTCTTTTCAGGGTTCTCTGGTTTCCCTTAGCTTCTCTGCATCAGGTGTGTACATTTCCAGGATACTTGAATCTATGTAAATTACCACTTGCCTGTGACTTATCTGCTTTGTTGTCTATTCCTCTGCTCTTTGTACTTGTCATTTGGTGGCTTTTGGGAGAAAGCATATGTGTTCAATATGCTACATTTAGTTAAAGTCTGTTTCATTGTCTCTTTCTAGGCACTTGCTCTTTAATCAAAATATTTTCTTTTACCCTCACTTTATTTTTCCCAATTATTCCAAAGCAGTGGATGTGGCCTGCTACTGGTCTGAGAAGTGAATAGGAAAGATGTAACAGGACTGGTTTTCAAGATGGCAAAGAGTGAGGTGGTCTGACCTTAGGGACTTAAATCTGTGCTTAGTCTAGGTTGTGGTATGGATCACACTCAGGGTATTCTGAGACAAACTAAGGATGGGAGGTAGCTGGTCAGGTAGCAATGATGAGTCCTGGCTGGGGGTGTTCCAGCTTTCCTGAAGAGAAAAAGGTGGGCCTTGAAGGGATCATCTGGACCTGGTCAGGAGAGCTTCTCAGAAGCTAAGCAAATCCAGAGCTGGTCATGGTCACTAGCACCTCATTTCACAATCAGTGAACATGCAAACCAGACATTTGGAAAAACAAAAAGCAAGAATGCTCTCTCAAATCCTTTGGCTGCATTCATGATTTGTTAGTTGCTAGCCTCATGGAAAACGTGTTTAACTCTCAGTTTGTTTTCAACTGTAAAATGAGATAATTAGTTTTATCTTCCACCCAGGGTTGTTGTGAAGATTAAGTCTGTTAATATACATAAAGGCCTTAAAATCATTTTAAATATTTAGTAAAGACTCAATAAAAGAATGGTTGGGGTCTAGTCCAATTATGCTTCCTGCCTGAAACATAGTAGGTTCTCAACAAGTAATTTTTATTTTTAACTACATGAGTGAAATATATCTAGACATAATCATATAGGGCTATTTTTGTCTCTGAATTTTATGGTCAGTTTCTGTGCCTGACAACAGAACTTTCAAAGAATAATTGTCATGGTTGCTTTGAGTTGGAATAATTAGCTACATGGCACGCCAATCAAAGAGACATACAAATTTAAGTTTCCTCCAATAATACCACCACCAGACAGACAAATCATGACTAATTAAGCAAGAGCTATGCTTTGTTTGGTCCAGTAACAACTCTGCCCCAGGCATGCCAGCCCAGTCTCTCAGGACTCTTACTGATCAGCAAGGACCCAAATTTCTAATTTCTAATGTAGAAACATTGCTGAATGTAAGCAGTTGAGTCCTCTGCCACCCTGCTATGACCTGAAATGGCCCAACCACTCATCAGTGCACTAAAAGCAATTCCAAGGGACTTAATAACTCTTTACCCCCTCTCTGTTGGGGCTCATAGACACCATTGGATGGAGAAGCCTTCAAGTGGCTTCAGGAAAATAACTTCATGGGGTTTCCAGCTGAACAATGAGTATATTGTAAAGGACCCATCTGTCAAAATAATCAGAGTATAAAGAGGGAAATAATACAATTAAGCCTTTAAGACACATACATTTATCTTTGGTTTTTCAAAAGTGATCTCCATTTGGCAAGAATTTCTTTGGCAAAGAAGTAAAAAGTTGGCATTCTTTGATACAAATTGAGATCTTGCCTAAAATGAGTCCCTAGATACAAAGATGAAAATTAAGAAGAGACAACTAATACCTACTGGGGAAAATAACAATCCTGTTTCTAAATGAAATGTTCTGGTAAAACAGATAACTAACTAGCTTGATTAAAAAATATTATTGTTATAAACAATGAAATATTTTCTCTTGCTGATGCATGGGAAGGCTTTACATGAGAAAAAGAAAGAACTGAGGTAATTCTTGATGGTAAGAGAACACTGTGCTCTCTGGCCACTGTGACCTCTAGCAGACTCACCATTGGAACACAGGTTCCCTTAGCAGTTTTGTTCCATTCTTGGGGGTTCATGCAGGACCTAAATTCTCACTTTCAGCCTACTTGGCAGCTGTAGTCACCTCCTGGACCTCTGTTGTCTGAGTCTGGTAGGAAGCTCCTCCATCTGTCTGATGCCTCCTCTCTGGTCACCCTGAAGTCGTTTTGCACTTCCTGCAATCACCCATCTATCCAGCAGCTACACACAAGACCCATTACAGAACAACCATCCTCCCTCTGTGACCTAAGGCCAGGTTGCCACACTCAGTGAGCCATCCTTGAACCCTGCCAGGGTGTGGTCTCACAATACTGGCTGTGATTTCTCCACCCTGGTTTTCAATGCATTGGCAGGATTCATTACCCTGTCTTTAGGAGAACTTTACCACCTGTTCAATCTGTTCCATTGCTTTAGACAAAGCCAAACAAGACACACCATCCAGTGCTATGACCTCTTCTTGCTTTGTGGGAGAATAAATTATTGGGTATTCAGGGCACCTACAACCTTGTCTGGGTCTAGAAGGGCATTGAATGAAAGGCAGACACCCAGACATCCCTTAGTAACTCTGAATGCCATTAGACAGGTGTCCTTCCCGCAGAAGTTACCTTTGCTCAAGGGCTGAACATCATTTGTCTAGACAAGATCCTGATGTGTTTAACGAATTTGGCCTTACAAGAACCTCAGGCTCAAGGAAGAGGATCATCTCAGGACCAATTATAAAAATGTATGTTCAAAAATCCAGATGGCATTTCTGGGCCATGTTTTATCTGGCTAATATTATAGTATGAAAGGAAAGAGTTTGTCCAGTCATAGTGACATCTGTAACATTCTGGCATTTAAAATTTGGGTTAGTATTTACTGTAGTCCTGGCCTACTATCCCTACATATAGATAGTAAACCTTCTGACTTTGAATGAGGTAAGAAATGCCATCCCAGCATTGATATCTTGAGGAAACAATGCTGGTCAAAGTTAATGACCTAACCCTGGAACAAAACTCTTAATGATCAAGACTTGCTTTGGCCACCTAGACTGCTATTATACTTCTTTCTTTTTTTTTTTTAATTTATTTTTTTTAATTTTATTGTTCTTGTATTACATCCATCCCCTTTTTGCTCCCCTCTGTCCCCCTCCCCACCCACCCATTCCCCCCAAAGTCCATCCCACCTGTTGTCCATGTCCATGTTTCCTTTATACTAGGTTCTTATCTAAGCTGCTCCCCTTTCTTACCTCTGCCTCCCCCCTCCCCCCAACCCCTTTCCCCCTACTATACTTCTTAGAAGAGCTAAAGCAGAAGTTGAAGCTCAGGATTCAAGGGATCAGGTCAATGATTTAAGGTGTTTCATTTGTCCATCAGGTAAATTAGAAGCAAAGAACCAAGAAAATATTATGTCATTCCTGGTGGACTATTTTGGACAATGGGTTTACTCCAAACCAGGAATATTATGTCCCTACACTTCAAGTAAAAATTAATAAAAACTCAGTAAAAGCAACTCGTCATTAGCTCTGTCCTAAACCCTTTATATGAGACTGATCCACTTACTCAGCATGATGTAGAGACCATAGTATCCCAACTAGGAGCGCCAGACTCATTCAGGCTTTCCTACTTGACCTGTTGCTTTCATCTCTTCAAGCTCCTGGCACTTCAGGATCCCAAAACCTGGTTCAAAGGCCTCTTTCTCTTTTAGCACTGCACTGGAATCTCTTCAGTGTTTTTTAACTTCAGTTTTTTGCTAAACTCTTGGGAGCTCAGCAGGGATATTTCTCTACAGGTTTTGACTTCATGACACACTCACTTTCACTCCCACCCTGCTGGCATGGCCAGTTCAGCTCCCTTAAGATTCTTTTTTTTTTTTTTTTTTTTCCTTTTGTTTTCAGAGGATGATAATACATTAACTGCCTAAGAAAATGTTGCAATATAAATTATCTTAACTTACCTTTGTAATTTTTTGCTCTAACTGTGTCCCTCCCTTCACTCCATCCCCAAGTACACAATGCTGTAAGAGAACCTCACTTTACTTTTGGTGATTTCATTTAGATGTGCTATTACAGCCTTTTACCTGTATATCTACAGCTGTATATGTATAGCCTCAAGGTAGGGCCCTGAATTAAGCAACCCACAGATACACACAAACACATTCACAAAAAACATCACTCTGTTCTGTCTTTCACCTCTAATTCCCGTTTGTAACTGTATTATTTTTGCCATCTCTTGATATGATTCTTGGCTACCGTTTTTCTCCTGAGTTAGGTTAATTAAGTTCCTTTATCCCATTTCTGCCATTTTCTTCCACTGACTACCTAGCTATCTTTACACAGCACTGAATCTTGAAACAATCCTAGGTCCTAACACGGTGTTTGCTGTAGAGGACAAAATTAGGACGAAGTAGGCAAATTTACAGTGAGAGAAGTGGTGTGTTAACATGAAGAAAATGTAGCCCTGTGGGGTATCTTGCAATGAAGCTGGCTGATGGAGAAATGATGAACTCAAAGCAAATGCATGTATTTAAGTTAAAGCTGAATAACTAACATTACAAAATGATTCTCTCATCGAAAAGAGATATACTAGAGAGTACCAAATCATTTTACCTGTAGTAATATAAAAGAACAATACATTTAAATATTTACATATAACTATATTAAATTCAGTTTTGGTTGAGGCATCAAAAAAAGACTGAGAGTAAGGGGACAGACCCCTCCCAAAGAACATGCTAAGGGAGTAAGACTGGCTCTGTCAGCATAAGGAATCATCATAGCTAGCCAAGAACAGAGGATTGTTGAAGAAGGAGGGGTAATTAGAGTTTTCTGCTTCCCACTTCCCAAGCCAAACCTGAGCTGTCAGTGGAGAGCTAGGTTTGTGTCTCTGGAGTTGGAGAAGGGCATGGAATAAGGAATGGGGCCAGATGCAAATTTGGGACTTTTAAAAGTGACAGGAGTGACTGAAGCTGCCCAGCTGGCAGCAGAGTAAGACAGGGGAGATAACAGAATCCTGGGAGGGAAGTGCACTTTCCCCAACAGTCTCAGTTCCTCCATGGGGCATGGAGCTGGCTTTGGGCCATCTTAAAAGCCTTCACCTAAAGAGCTATGACACCCTCACAAAGAAAGTCTATGGGTGATGGAAGTGCCAACATTCTAGAGACAAAGGGAGGAAACAGGAGACTGACTGACAACTGGACAAAGAGTCCAAGGATCCATAATACTTCCTTGATGACTGTGCATGAGCATGTGTGAAGGCCCTTTGTGTTTTGACAGTAAATAGAATAAATTGTTTGGAGAGATGGGTAGTTTGGGGAAATACCATTGGAACATTATATTATGACTGCATTTTGGAGGACCCTGACTGCCAGCCTAAGGTCTACAGTACAAACCAGTAAGTGGAATTGAGAATTGTTATTGGCCTGAGAAAGGTCAGGATGTTAGATAACTGGGGACTATTCTTCCTTGGGCCCATGTATTACCCTATTGTGGACCAGGTTTTGCCAAATCACACTGAGCCAATTTCTAAGGTCTACTCTTTATACATTTTCCTTGTACACAGCTTTTTCCCTTCCAAATTATTTGTTCATATGCATTGAAGTCATATGTATTCTTGTCTTCAGCACTCTAGTAGCATATTGTTACTTTGTCTACTAAAATCATACTTCCTACTAGTACTATCAATATTATCCAAGATTCATTATTCCATCTCGTATCTACTAACCCCAAACTTTCTGCCTCATGTAATCCTCACTTTCTTAAAACTTCACTATGTTATATCAGTTAATCATTTTACTTGAGCTTTTGCAAAGTCAACTTAAAACTCAATTTTTCAGTGATGCCTATATGACTTCTGCAGAATCATGGACATTGTCCTAAAGGAAAAATTCATTGAAGTTATTGAAAATGATATTCATCCTAAAAAAAATGTACTGCAACCCACCTCACTCTCAACTTCTTTGTTATTCTTATCTCAGCCTGAACTCTTCTTTAAAATAAGGTCTTGTTTTGAGGGAAATGTACAGTATGCCTGGGCAAATGTCTTGCTTCTTAAAATTACTAATGATAAGAGTAATTAATTAGATAAATGCTTTTGGCAACTTTCAACCTCTGAAAGTGTTTCCTGACAATAACTACTGATGATATTAATGGATAGTCATGAAAAGAATGAACAACTTCTATTATATATTTCTGTAAAACCGAAAGTATCTCTGGTCTCTGAAGTCTTCCCCAATTCATCAAAATTTATTAGAGAAGAAAAGTGAATATCTTGACAATGACTCATAGTATTTCACTGCATATGTTTGTTTTTAATGAAAATAATTCATATTTGAAATGAAAACATTTTATACAGTTAGTTGTTTCCTTTATTTCACATAATAGCACACTTCGGTGTATTTTTTAAATTAGTACATAGAGAAAGATTTTATTTTTGCTTTTTAGTTTTAACTTGAGAATGTGTAGTTGTGTATATATGTATTTGTGTGTATTTTAAGAATTCCTTTAGGTTTACTCAATTTATCTCATTTTTTGTTTTTGTAACTTAAAAACCAATAATAAATTCATTGCTTCATGTTAAATAGTTCAGATAAAATGCAAAAGCAAGAAATTGCACCTGATACTTGAAAGTTGCTATCTCTGACAGCACTTTATCTTTTTTCATGCCCATGTTGGCTCTTCTCCCAGCCCATCCATTCCTTAATGTAAGTGTTATAAATTGCTTTAAAGTGCCATAAAACATAATAAACATAAATCAATATTTCTTGGTTAAAATCTTAGAAATGCTGATCCAGCCCAGGTTGATTATAGATGCCCTAAACCTATCATGTCCCTTGGTTATTTTATCTTACCAGAAGCCATTTCTGGACTTGAGAGTATCTCTCTCTTTGTTTTTTCTCTGACCTTAGTCACCCAGACACTTGCCATGACACATCAGGATGGATTGTGGGGAAGATATCATCCAGCCGTCTTAGTAAAGCTCTATTCTTTTTCCTCTTGGCCTCTGATCTTGGCAACTTGAGAAGAGTGGAGTGACATTCTCAGACAAAGTTAGATCACAGGCCGGCAATATGTCAAGCTCATCTGAGGAAAATTCCAGTTTGTCATGGGGAAAGAAAAAAAAACAGTTCATTTTCTTCTAAGATTCAGTGAATTAAGCAAAATCCCACTTCTTCCCTTCTGGCTTGCAAATGTGGCATCTGATGTAAATGGAACACCTGCAGGCAGCTCAATGACAAACCCAACCCATTTGAATTTCTGCTATCTTTGGAATTTTTAAATATAATCATATGCTGCACCCTTGGATATAAAACCACATCCCTCATCTGGAAATGACAGTTTGCCCCCACAGACAATTGATGCTATTTATGTGGCATTGTTGTTATTTATTCTCATCTCGAAGGGAAGGATTGAAGGGCTTTGTGGTTTCTTCCAAGAAATTATGGAGCTATATAGTATGAAATCTGCAAGCTCAGGTGATCATCTTTCTTGAGGAGATTTTAAAAGGTGGCTCCTTGGAAATTGCATCAAAAAGTTGGTAGGATACTGGAAATAGTTTTATTAGGCTATTGACTCAACAGCCCACTTTTCACTCAAATTAGGATCCAGTGCACAGAGAGAAGACTGCTTTCTTCCCAAAGCCTCATTCCCCTCTAACCAAAAATAACACTCTCCCTACCCACTCCCAGCATATCTGAAAGCAACTGCCTTGATTTTGTGCCATGGGGATGAGGGTGGGGAGAATTAGATGGACTCCATTACCTTAATTATCTCTCTTACACTTGCCACACATTGAAAACCTGCCATTAGCCATTCATTCCTTTGAATTCTGGAAATTTTGGATTAATAAAAAAACAAATATAAAAATGACCTCTAAATATATAAAAAGACAAGCTGTACTCAGAATAAGGGTAATACAAATTAAAAGTATACTGAAAGCGTATTTTGCTAATGAGATTGGCAAAAACAAAATTTAACACACTTTTTGGTCAATATTTAAGCAAATAAGCATCCTCACAACGCCGCTGGGGAATGGGTACAACCCTGGTGAAAGAGAATTAGAAATAGTGTCAAATATACAAATGCAATTACTCTCTGATTCCAGTAATCCAAATTTTTGAAATTTATTTTGCAGTAAAAAATAAATGGGAATGAAAAATATATAAACTTATATGTTAAAAAACTCAAAATATCAAAATTCAAAACAAATCAAGTTCCATCAGTAAGGGACTAGTTAAATGAAGGATAGTATATCCATACAATGGAATATTATACAATCATATAAAGTAATGGGGCAGGTCTTTATATATTAATATGGAAATATTTCTTGAATGTATCTTTAAATAGATACATAAAACAGAACACTTCATGTATCTTAATACATTTGACCCTTGAATGAACAAAGTTGAGTTAGAGGTGTTGATCCGCCCCACAGAAAATCTGAGTATAAACTTTGACTCACTCAAAGGTTAACTACTAATAGCCTACTATTGACTGGAGGCTTTAGTCATAATATAGTCGGTTAACACATGTTTGTATATTATTTGTATTATATACTGTAGTATTACAATCCTAAGGAAGAAAAAATACAGACTTAAGGAAGAGCATAACCAATGGCCAGTGCATTCATCCCTGATTTGACAGGTGGAATGATCAACCCCTCCATGGATATCATGCCCTGCTCTGGGAACAGTGCCCTCATCTGTGAACAGCTGTTCCCAAATGCTGGTTGGAGATCGCCTAACCTACCCTAAACAGTCTGTGACAGAGAACCCTGCAGACGACTCAATGGCAAATCCAACCCATTTGAGCTAACCAATCATCTCTTTAGCATGCCCACATGTGGTGGGGTTGTTAGCAGGACCCAAGACCCAGGCAACCATCAGCATACAGAGAAATTTCAAGCCCTAAGACCTTTATATCTTGCCAACTGTGCTAAGCTCTTTTCCTATAGAAATACAAAGCAATTTTATCACTTCATCTTAACACAAAGAAGTTTTTAATGGAATATATCACAGTGAAAGTATCCCATCTTGTGAGGAGTGTGTCAAATCAAGATTTCACTTCAAGAATTACTTGTGTCCTTGAATGGTGATATAATAATAATCTTTTTTTTAAATGGTCCATTCATATGAAAATGTTTTTTTGTGTGTATATATTAAAACCACTCACTTAGGAAAAAAAAAAAACATTTCTGACTATGCTGGGTAGGCTATAAATTTGGACTTAAGGCAAGATCAAAAGAAATTGATATCTAAAATGTCTTTGAAGGAGCTGAAGCACATATGCCTCCCTGCTTCTTTCTTCATGTTACCTGTAGCACTGTGAGGGTCCCTAAACCTGGTGGTGCAAGACCATGTTTTTGCATTATTTGGTAGGTTTGATTATTTTAAAATTAGTTTTAAATAATAAAATTAAAATGTGAATGTATTTTCATTGTAAGCTTTAAGAAAAAGTGAAACCCCCTTAACTTTCCTCAATCTTATTTAACATGGGAATTTTCTATAACCAGTTAGTGAGTATCTTTTCAGATCTACAAAAACATGTACATTAACATAAGTACATTGTAAACTAACTCTTTAATCAATAGGCATCTATTCAACAAACATTCTTTGAGAACTTAATTTATAAGACTTTGTTTTAGGCATGGGGGTGTGTGTGGAAAAAGTAAGTCATAATACTGAAAACTTGATTATGCCAGGAATTGTACTGAGGAAGTTATCTTTAAAGTCAGGTTTAATGGGTACAACAACACTGAATAGATGTGCAATTTCTTTTGTTATCTAGATAAAGAAACTGAAGTTCAGAGAAACTAGGTAATTGACCCAAGATTGCAGATGATAGAGCTCAGATTCAAATAGGGAGTTAGCTTTCTAGAGCCCATGTCCTAATGAAACAGGGTGGCAATGTACTGAAATAATAGCTAGCATTTCTCTAGTATACAAGTCATTCTTCTCAGGGCTTTACATATACATATTGGCTCATTTAATTTTCACGACATGAATGTATATTGTTATCATGCCATTTACAGACCGGGATACTGAGGCTCAGTGAGGTTAACTAAATTATGCTTGTAATAGATGGCAGAGCTGGGATTAAAATCCAGACAGTCTGTTTGCATAGCTTCCTCTTGAGATTTCTACACTATGCTGCCTACACATTTATGTGCATAAATGTATACTCAAGCTTAAACACTATGCAATGCTCAATCATATTGACTTAGATTTTTAAACAACATTGAAAAACACTTAGTTGTAGTGTAAATAAAATGTAGAATTCAAAATTGATCCTAGTTATATCAAATATATATGACAGAAAAAAATTAGTAAGAAATTAATTTGTTTGGGTTATGCCTGGATGTTTTTTTCTTGTCATTTCAATAAATTTCGCTCAGTCTCTGCAATTTTATTTCAGCTGATGATTTTATTTATTTATTATTCTTTATTAGAGAGAGGGGGATGAAGGGAGAAAGAGAGGGAGAGAAACACTGATGTGTGAGAGATGTGTCAATCTGTTGCTGCTTGCATGTACCCAACTGAGGACCTGGCCAGCAACCCAGGCATGTACCTTGAATCAAAATTGAACCAGCAAACTTTTGGTTTGCAGGCCAGCCCTCAACCCACTGAGCTACACCAGCCAGGGCTCAGCTGAAATTTTATGGGAGGGTCAAAAGCAGACATTGCCCATCAGTAGACCCCCACTCCCACCTCCACCCAGCCTTCCAGATTTTATACCAATTTGTAGGCTATTAGGGTTAGACGTCAAATGTTTTTAGAGGAGAAGTGGAAACAAGAGAAACGGCAAGAAGTTTAGGGAACTTTTCCCTTCTCTTATCACTGGGAAGTAGCTGTGTGTGTGTGTGTGTGTGTGTGTGTGTGTGTGTGTGTGTGTATGTGTGTGTTTCCAGGTTTCTCAGTTAATGGTGACAAATCGCCACATCCCATGGTGACACTCCACCTACTGGTAACATGACTTGTAGGAATTGTACAAGTGTGTGGTGAGGAATTGGGACAAATAGGTGTGATAGAGGCTAAACATGAAAAACCATGGACTGAGAGGCCATATCAAAGATACCTATAACTGGCTTTAAAAAGTTAGATAGGGTGCGGGCCTGTGAACCCAAAGATCACTGGTTCGATTCCCAGCCAGGGCACATAACCAGGTTGCAAGCCAGGTCTCTGCCAGGTCTGTAGCTGGAGGCAGGTGAAAGGCAACAGTACATTGCCGTCTCTCTCCCTCTCTGCCTCTCTCCCTTCCCCTCTCTCTAAAAATAATAAATAAAATCTTAAAAAAAAATTAGATAGCTCTGGTGACCAGTGTAGAATGAAGAACAAAGTCCCTTTCCAAAATGTTCTTGAGTACAAAACATCACAGAAAACTTTTTGGGGAAGACAGCTTTCCACCCAACTTCCACACATCGTAGGGGGTAATAACGCCAGAGCCTTTCTCCTAATCCTGCTGGTGAGACTTTGATTAAATTTGAAGAAAAAGAAAAGAACATGATGTTCCACAGAGAGAGAAACAGAAAAATCTCAACAGTTGCTGTGTTTGAGTAGTGCAATTGTGGGTGATCTTTTCTTTATAATTCTCTATATTTTTAAATTTTTCTATGATCCTTACTTATTGCTTACAAAATCATAAAACCAATTGCTTTTTTAAAAACTCATTAGTTATGTCACTTCACCATCCATCTGGCTTAGTCATGCTTTATTTTCATCTGAACATTTTTACACTGCAAATGTTTGTTACAAGTAGGACAGCTATGATTTTTTTCTCTAGAATTTAGTCTTAGAATTTGCATTTAGATATATGTAAATTAAAGCAATTTAGGCCAACAATATTCTATATCCTACTTGAAAAGAATTTTTAAAGTGTTAAGGAAAACTGAGGGATTTAATCAGTTTGCTTTTTAAATCAGTTTGCTAAACTTTTAAGTTCAAGATTAGGAACAAAAATGACAACAGGGGCCAGGCCAGTGTCATAAATGAGAGAAATAACACCCTGACTAATTCTCCTGAGTGGTCATTTTAACAACTAATTCAAATGTTAAAAATGGAAATTGGGCCAAGTGTATAGGCCAAACAGAAAATTCCTACCGGCTGCTTACATAATAAAAGCAGCCACTTTGTAGCTTCTTCTTGAGTCAATCACTGGTTTATAGTTAGATTATTCACTTCAGTTAGATGGGAACTGGTACCAAAAATAGATGGACTGTATCAAACTACTTTATCCTAGACATTGGTAAATATATTATAATCCCATAGAAACTACAGACTTTTCTTCTCCTAAACTTTTAAATCCTCACCTGAGGGCATTTTTTAATCATTTTGAGAGACAGAGGACAGGATAGAATAGGGAGAGAGAGAAACATCAACACAAGAAAGAAGCATCAATTGATTGTCTTTCAGGGATTTGACACTCCCAGACTAGGGATCAATCTTGCAACCTAAGTATATCTCCTGACTGGGTATCTAACCCATATGCTTTTGATTGCAGGACCTTGCTCCAACCCACACAGCCACAATCGCTAGGATGAAACTAGAGCTTTTTAAAGACTGTCTTGAGATAGACCTGTCTTTAGTTGGACCCCCAAAGCAAACTGGATCCTTATGTAGCACCAGGTCAATATGAGGCTTCACAGGTACTCACTGTGGTGGTCTCCTACATCTGATATTATCTGAAAAATTTCAGTTTCTTACTATCAATACTTTCTTCGGTGTCCCATAGTCTTGCCTATAATCTGCTTTCCAGTTTTTTGCAAGAACTTTTATCTCCAGAGCACTGTTTTCCCTTGAGCCACACAGGGTATGTTCTTGATTTTATTCTGTTGTAAACTAGCTGACTCAGTGCATACTGGGTCCTAGTACTCAACCTTGCATTATTTCTTTGATCCTACTTGCCTCCTCTGATATAGTAAGTGTTAGGTCTGGTAAGAGTGAGAGGGGAAATGACAGGAGAATAGACCATGAGTTTAAAAAGATTTATTTGTCCAGCTGCAACAGGCAGGCTGAGGCCCTAAGGTGCCAGCAGTGAAGAAAAGAAGGGCAGGACCTTTTATAACGGGGAAGGGAATTGAAGGGACTCCCTGTAGATGGCTTTGGGTGCATTGGCTATGAGAACAGAGAGGCTTACTAAAACAGAAAAGTTACTCAGTTCTTGCCAGCAGACCCAGATATTTCTGAAGGCCACAGGCCCTGCCAGCAGGCTAAGATATCTTTGAAGGACCCAGGTAGTCACTGGTGTTAGCAGTTATTGGAAGGGCAACAGATTTAATGGGGCTTGCTAAAATTATACTAGAATTCTGGAACCCAGATCTTATGCCTAAGAGTAAGGCACACCTTTAGAGGTATGCTTAGGAACCTGCTTTTCATTTGTGTCTATCAATTTGAACCATACTTGTTAAACATCTGTCCCTTGCTATTATCTCCTTCCATCTTATCTCCCCAGGAATGGAAGAGTCCATCTTTTACCATATTCCACCTTTACCCACCAACAAATCACTCTGTGCCTTGTCATTATTCTCTTCTTATATAATTATAATTAAGTTTAATAAACTAATTATTGAGTACCTAATGTTTGCACTATTTCAGGTGATAAGATTAATAAAGTTACACTGCTATCCATAAGAGATTTATATTTTGGTATACTAGTTTCCTTGGGCTGCCTTAACAAACTACCACAAATTGGGTAGCTTAGAACATCAGAAATGTATTGTCTCAGTGCTGGAGACTAGTTGTGAAATCAAGGTGTTGTCAGCAGTAGCTGTTTCTAAGGGCTTTGAGGGATAATCTACTCTTGGTTTCTCTCTTAACCCCTGGTAGTCTCAGGCATTCCTTGACTTACAGATGCTGTTCTCTGTCTTTACATGATCTTCCTTTTGGACTTATGTGTGTCTACATTTCCCCTTTTTATAAGGAAACACTTTATCCTAGATTAAGCACCTACACTATTGCAGGATGACCTTATCTTTATTTAGCTAATTACATCAGCAACAATCCTATTTCCAAAAAAGGTCACAGACTGAGAGTGTGTCAGGATTTCAACATGTGAATTTTGAGGGACACAATTCAACCTGTAACAGTGAGCAAAACACATACAAATTGAATTAAGTGGAGTATAAGAAGCTAAATACTGGTGATAAGCACTAAGGGCAGAGAAGCATTGCATTAAGATGAAGTAGACTGTGCAGAGATGGCTCATGGCAGAATGAAGCTGCCATTTGAACAGCAAGTCAAGGATTCTTGCACTTCAGCCACAGAACAAAGAAGAATATACCAATATAGCTGAACATATGGAAGCTTCTTCCTTCTGTGGGCAGCAATGGCTGGGTTTCTTGGGCCACACCTCTGACCCACCTGTGAATCCATCACAAAAAAAATGCTCTTCCCACAGCATACGTTGTATGTCTAATATCTGGGTGTCAGAGTTGATTGCACTTACCAGATTTATTAGATAAAATTGCTGGAGGGCGGAAGTATCAAAAAGTATGAGTAATTAAAACACTAAGCTGCAATATTATTAAAGGTATATTAAAATCAATGACATCCATTTGAAAAGATATATTTCATAGCCTGTCCTCCACAGTGCGAGAGGTAGCTGAGCAAAACCAGGTCAAGCAAGGAGTGTTGTTAATGAAGGTCCTTGTGGAAAAGGCGGCCAGAGACAAAATGAGTTAAAATCTTTATTGTGTCTTGACAGCCCACATGAATCTATGATGATGATAAATGTTCTCATTTAGAACTTTTTCTTTTCCTGAGACATTTGACATGCTATCTCCAATTTGCTTTGAATTTCTCAAAAGACATATGTTCTCCGAAGCAAGTCTCTGCTTGCTTTTCATTAAGTAAGATCTTATCAGGGTGTTTGCATGTGGCATCACGTTTGAACTATTAATCTTATGACAGGATATTACAAAGAGGGGGAGGGGTACCTTAACAGGTTGAGGGTCATTACCCTTGAGAAGCAGCTCTCAGCACCCAGCAACAAGGGCTGGCCCAGGAGCTGCTGCTGCAATGATTAATAAGCACTTTCCAGAAGCAAACTCTAGGCAAGAAGGTTTCTCCATAGAAGGGTGCACAGTGGAGAGTGGAAGCTAAATCAGCTTGTGCACCACTGGGCTGGAACTCAGTGCTGCTGGATCACTGACCTGTAGGATGCTGGCAGGGCACTAAGGAACAATTGTTAATTTTCAGTGACATTAAGGTTTCCCTGGTATTAAGGCAGAAGCAAAAGGGGCAACAGCTCAAATGTAGGGTAAAAGAAAAAGATGACAATTTTTCTATGTCTACTATAACAATTCTATAAAGTATACAAACACATACATATGTACACAAACACACACAAATACATAAAAATGACACTCTAACAGAACAACAGGAAATTGGTTTAGATGAGGCGTTAGAGGTGACATCTAGACTTGCTGGGTGCTATGACTGTGATTAGGACTTTGATATTTGCCCTAAGAGTAATGTAAATTCATTGAGGGACTTTAAGAAAGAAAATCCACAATCACATTTGCATTTCTCTAAAGTTATTTCACTCCAGTGTGGATAATAGATTTAAAACAGGACTAGCACTAGCAGCAGAACCTATAGTGGACCACCTTGGCCTAATGCAGGTGGAGAGGAAAAAAGTGTATAAATCTCAGGATATTTTGGAGGTCAAATCAAAGGACTTGATGATTGCTCGAATACTGGGGATAAGTAAAAATATGATGTTAAGAGAGACTTCCAATGTCTCGGCTTGCAACCAGATGACTAGCAAATCCTCAGAGACGGGGGGGATAGTCCAGACATGATGGGGCATGAGCTATATTTTAAACATCTTGGGTTTACAATGCTTATAAAATATTTTTGTAGGGATGTTAAGTTGAGTATGCCCATTCCTTAATCTATAAGGATATCTAACCAATCAAAACTGTCTCGATATCTTTCATTCATGTTTCTATATCAATGTTCAAGTTTTTTTTAATTACAAACTTGTAATTGAAGAGAATATGAAACCTTAGAATTGTGTCAAATGTGTAAATTAAATGTACACAAAATGTTCCAGGGAGCTCTTTTGTTTCCTTTTTAATCCAGGCAAATGTGCTGTCATTTGAGGGAGTAGAAATCATATAGGAGTGAAGGTCTACCAGCCCACCCTAAAATGTCACAAAGCTGGGTCAACATTGGTCAGGTTCTAAGAGAAATGAGGTCATTAGTAGGGAAAATATGTATTCTTGCTATACGTTGACCAACTTTTCCTAGTTTTCTCCGGACTATATCTAGTTGGTATCTCTTCTTAGGGGAACACAGGGTGTGGACACATCACACTGTTCCACCCACATGACAGGGCAAAGCCTGCACCCAGACCATTCACTGGGGAAGAAATATGTCCACTACATGTTCCTTCCAATTAGCCTGAGAAAAATTTCAAAATTTACTGTTATTATTCCAAATCACTCTATGCGGTGAATGTTAAGTATCTTACCTTCATTTCCTTGAAAGAGAGGAAAGGTTGCGGGGGAAATGCCCAAGTTAGTCATAAAGCATTTCCAAAGGGAGGGCATCTTAAATGGAAATGATAACTCCTGCCTTGCTTAACAAGCTCTCATGACAGCTCCTGGTGGTAAGCAAATTTACATTGCTACCAGGACAGACTCAGAAAAAGGAACTGGCATTGGTGTGGGAGGGAAAGCAGTCCTGGGAAACTGACAATAGTGCAGTTGCCAGCCCCACTTTACTTGACTGAACAGTTTGTCTATGTTGTTTCTCCCAGGAGGTGCACTGCATGGAATGGAGACAGTGCAACCAGGTAAGAAATTTTTTACTTAATCCTTTTACAGAAAAAGGATGACTGTTGACTGTCAACTGAATGGAGTGGATTAAGTTTAAAATTTGCAGTAACATAAATCTCGTAAATCTATACTGAGTGCTGATAATGGAGTTGTACCCTTTGAGCCACTATGGTCTGAGAGGCACATCTGGCCAGCCAGAGCGATCCAGAGGGCTGTAGTAGCACAAAGCAGTGTAAGCCATTTTACACTGCCGCAAAGAACATAAACAGTTACAGGAACACATCAGCCTGCAGCAACACTAGTTTATCTTAATACTTCATCTTTCTGTATTTCAGTTTTCTCATTAGTAAAATGGAAGACTAAATGAGTGAAGGATGCAAAGTGCTAGAGTAGCACTTGACATCTGCCAGGAACTCTTTACATACCAGATTATTATTATTATTATTAAGATTAAAGTATTACTCTTAAATTATTACAGGACATAAATTTTATCAGTTATTATACACGAGATTCTCATATAAAGAAAGTTATCACTTAAAAATTAAAAAATTGCAACTTATTTTTTTGTCAAGATGTCTTAAATGTTAGTAGTAGAATAAATCAGGATGTTATCTTTCACCTACAAAAACGGACAAGTATTCAAGACATGCCTAAGAATTTATGATAATACTTAAGACAAGATTATCATTTTAAGACCTTGAATACTGCCTTTGTTTAGCAAAATACCTTGATGATTATTTCTGACTGTGTCAAGGGAGGTCCTAGAGAAATTCTTGAAAAAAAAGGAAGAGTGAGAACAAAAAACTGAACTGTTCTGCAAAGCAAGAGGAATATTTATTTTAGCCCTGTGTGTGTAGTTACACTGGAACATCACAGCGTTCTATGTTTGAGGCCATGAGATAGGATAAAAAAATCTAGTGATGGGAGGGGAATAAGAAATTGGAGAGTGAAAGATAAGAAGAAAAGTAAGCATTCTGTAAATCCTTGAAAATATGGGAAGAAAATGATGGCCCTCACAAATTATGTGGGATTAGGAGATTTTATCTATCAATCAATCTATCTATCTATCTATCAATCTATCTATCTATCTGTCTGTCTATCGGTCTATCTATCATCTAACAATCATATATACATCATTCATCATCTATCTATTTATCTGAATAACCTACTCCCAGAGCCCTATAAGACTCTAAGGAATCACACAAGACTAAAGGACCCTGAGTAGCTCATACTTGGGTTACATTTTGTCTACGCTTATGTTTCTTCCAGGATCATTATTAGTGCTTGAACACCTAGCACATATACATTAAGAAGCATTGAAGCCCTGGTAGGTGGCACAGTGGATAAGGTGCCTATGAACCCAAAGGTCACTGGTTTGATTCCCAGCCAGGGCATATAACCAGATTGCAAGCCAGGTCTCCAGCAGGAGGCAGGTGAAAGGCAACCATACATAGATGTCTCTCTCCCTCTCTGCCTCTCTCTCTTTCCCTTTCTCTGAAAATAATAAGTAAAATCTTTTTAAAAAAGGCATTAAGAGATTCAGAGCTACAACTAATACTCAATTTGTAAGTATTACTGAACTATATGCCTAGAAACAAAGTTTGGGTAATGCTGAAGCACTTTAATGAGTCTTACTCTGAAATACTCTAAAAATGTTTCCCTTAGAAATAGGAGACTATAACCTATGCCAAAATTTTGACATGGATAGAACTTCATTAGAAAAAGACAAAAATACTCTGAGGGGCAGTGGAGTGGATGGCCCTGTGTGATAGACTTGCTTACAGTGACCTTCACTTAGGTCAAACAGAAAGTAAAAAGCTCTTCATAGAAAATCCTGATATTCACTGCCCATATAAGGAAGCTCCCAGATTTGGTCTGGCCTAAGTGAGGGCCTAACCAACTTATAATTTATTTAGGTTTCCTTTATGATACTGTAGACGTTGTAACGGGAAATGTGTTTGCCATTTTTTGAAATAGGAATTTTGCTGAAGATTTCAGGAGCTTTCTTATCTTGTCCCTCTGACAGGTCAGGTTGAGAGCAATTCTTATAGGACTTCTCCATTTCCGCTGTTTCCATATTGAAATTCACTGTTGTTTTCAATTATTTTCTTTGATGAGAAATTAAATATTAATTTTCTTTTTTGTATGAAAAATTGCTATTTAATTCCATATATTTAACATTCCTTTTAGTAGAACAACCCTGATTTTTATAGTTGGGCATAGTGCCACCCATATAAAGATACATTTCCCTTGCAGCTAAGTAAGGCCAGGAAAGTGACTAAACTGTTGCCAGCAAGATGTAAGCTGAAGTGTAGTGTGGCATTTTTGGAAAGCCTTTTTTAAAAAGCAAATGCACCATCTCCTTTATGTTTTTTCTTTTCTCTTTCTGCTGCTGGAAATATACATATAATGGCAGGTGCTTCTATAGCCATTTTGGGCCATGAGGTATTTTTAATAGAAACCAAGTAAATCAGAGCAACAAGGTTGAAAGGTTTTTGGTAATTGATAGCATACACCTACTATGTTAGCTTTGGACTGCAGTATTAATTATGGTGACAGTCATGCTTCTAAATAGAAAAAAAAAAGAACTTCTCAATATGAAGGCTCAAACAAGTTAGAAATTTAGTTCCCTTTCACAGGCTAAACAAGCAGAATGTACATCTCAAAACCCACTCACAGACCCAGGCTGGTAGGCACTCTGGCATCTTCACCATGTGGCTTCTAGCTTGCCTTAGTCTCTACCATGTCAAGCCACGAGGAGCATACCTTCAATGATGGAAGACACCTATCCATTCTGTTCATATTGTTTAGGTGAGACCATAGTTTCTGGGCCACAGCTAGATCTGGGGAAGCTAAGAACTATAGTTCAGCTGGAAATCAGCTCCTGAGTTCAGAAACTTTATGATAACAGAAGAACGTAGAATGCGTGCTGGTAAGCAAAGAGCCAGTCTCCACCACAACTGCTGATGTTCATGTTATATAAATAATAAAAATAACCCTACTATTTCATTTACTCTATATCATCTGTAAGCTACATCTGTCTTGTTTAACCTACTGCACAAGGGCCTCTTATTGTTCACAGCTGAACATAATCGTAATTGATACACTCCTTTGAGATTTATTCAATGAATTACTTGTGACTCATAAATTTGGATTGCTAGATATTATCTTCTAGCTGTAAAATTCTAAAAAATCATCAAATCTTTCTCAGTGTTCTTAATGAACAACTTGCAGGTTAAAATATAAGCAAAAAAAAAAATTTTTTTTTTCTGTCTTGTGGCATTGTAGCAACTACTTCTAGAAGGCCCATTGTGAGCTATCATCTGGGGAAGGTGAGGAAAAGGTAAGAGTGGCAGAGAGTTAGTTTCATCAGGAGTTGGAAAGAGTAATTTCTTCACCAATGAAAAACGTTGACAGAAGCAGCCACTAAGGGAATGGCAGCAGTTAGACTATCTGGTTATGCAGTCCCTTATATTCAATAATACTTCATCTTCTCATCCATCCCAAAAAGTCACTCCTGCAAGATAAGGGAATTTATGTATATTAGTGAGAACACTTTTGTTTGCAAGTGATTGAAAACTTAAGGCAAAAAGCTTTAAGTGATGTATGACTGATATATCTAGAGATATATTTGTTTTGGATAAATAGAATTATTTGGAAAAGAGCTTGGTTCTTTGTTCAAATGATGTTACCAGATTAATTTCTTGCTTTAACTTCTTTGAACCTCTCTCTCTCTCTTTCTGTCTCCACACTCCTACCCTTTTCTTTCTTTTCTAAGATTTTATTTATTAATTTAATTAATTAATTAATTAATTTTAGAGAGAGGGGGAGAGAGAGAGAAAGAGGGTGAGAAGCATCAATGTAAGAGAGAGACATCCATCAGTTGCCTCTTGTATACATCCCAACTGGAGACCGAACCTGCAACCCAGGCATGTGCCTTGACTGGGAATCAGTGGGTGCACTTTTGATTTGCAGGATGACACCCAACCAACTGAACCACACCATTCATGGCCCACCACCCCCTTTTCAGGCTCTGTCATTGAACCAGAAAATTCAGGCCCAAGAGATACAAAAGAGACAGCCTGCTTTCCTAATCAGCAGCCCCAGAATTGAGTCTCACTATCATAACTGGACAGACTTGGCTTATATCCCTGATTATGGCCCAAACACTCTGATCAGGGAAGTGGGATGAGCTAAATGACTCAACTTTTATCATACACTGCACATCTGGAGATCAAGGTGGAGTCAGCACATGAGCTGAGTGTTGGGAAGTCAGGACACTGTGATCTAAAGAAGAGAGAATAATCAGTGGCAAGAACAACAGATAAAACCTCCACACATTCTCAAATGTGAAACCTTAGGGAAAGTTCAAGGTCTCATCTTGTTAAAGTACCCATCTTCAAATATAAAAATATCTGAGTCATGTGCAGTCCTTCCAGTTGCATAAGGATGTTGGTCTTCATGGTCCATGGACCCATGGTTAATGAGTAAGTTTAACTATCCCAGTATATTCAATGTGCAATGGTAGTCCATTATCCCATAACTAGCTAGTAAGTTTAACCATCCCAACATACCCAATAAGCAATGGTAGAGAAACAGCAAAGTAACTGTAACCAAAACTTTTATTTAAAAAGCAGAAATACATTTACCTAGCTAGGGGAGATACCATGAACATGAAGGTGGTTTTCCCAGGACAAGGCTCACTCATTACACTCTGTGTGTGCTGACCCCTGGGATTTCCCCAAAATGTGGAAAACTCAACTGCATAATTTGTGGTAGTTGGGGACTGTGTTAATGTTCTCCCTTGGTGAAAAAAATAAATAAAAATAAAAGGCAAAGGGAATGGAAAATACTGTGCACTAAATCCCCATTAATAATATGCATCCCATTCAACAGACATGGAAAACTATGATACACTGCCCTGGTGGGGAAAATTTTAGTCAGTCAATCTGGTTGACTTCATCTTTGGTTCTATTCTCTGAGATCATTATCCATCATGATATTTTTCTCATAGCTCTGCTTCTAGTCTGAGGAAGGATATCCCTTGTGCACTGTCCTGCTCGAGAGTTGGGTATGGGTGGATATCCTTCTGAGAGCCACCCCTTTTTTGGAGCTCACTTCATCCTGGTATATGTCAGGGACCTGGGATTATTTTAGGTGTTAACCAGAAACCTTTATTGACCTAGCTCTTTTCCTCAGCCAATTTTACATTCTAGGTTCTAATTTTTATAAACCACTATTGCAGGAATTAAATTTAACATATACAGTACACTTTTACTTCAAAATAATGGAAAGCTCAATGCAAACTGGCTTAAGAAAAAGGTAGAATTTACTGATGATAACTTAGAAATCCAAGGACAGCACTGGCTTCATTCAGGCAGAACTTGTTTATACATGTGCACCAATCTTTATCTGTTGATCTACTTCTAGGTCTGTTCTGTTCTCAGATTTTCATATGGTAGAAATTCTTTTTACACACACATATACACAAAACCCAACACCCAAATCCACACTTAACATGTGGATGGAAAAATGGAGAGTTCTGGTGTTTCTTCATATTCCACATTTGGGAAGAAACTTGAAAGCCTGGATTCCCCATATGGGACACTAAGTTATAGAAAATGTATAGTTAACCTAGACCTCATCATCCCAGCAAAGGGTACAGTGCAGGAAAAGTATTGCATAAGTACTTTGCATTTTTTGGCATTGTTCCTCTGAATACTCCTTGTGCCTGAGAGTACTGAAGAATGTACCTTTACATCAGGGCAGCAATAACCTAGTTACTGAGGTAACAGTAGCTGTGTATCACCTCTCTAACAGGTTGTGATGGTCCATTTTAGTTACAGCTTGGTTAGGCCCCAGTACCCAGATATCTGTTCAAACACTGGTCTGGAAGGCATTATTTATATGATATTAGCATTTAAATCAGTAGACTTGGAGTCAAACAGATCAACATCATAATGTGGGTAGGCCTCATCCAATCAGTTGAAGACCTTAAGAAAAAAAAAATAGGTTGACATTCCCCTAGGAAGAAATTCTACCCATACAGGGTCTTTGAATTCAAGCAGTAGGATTCAACTCATACCTGGGTCTCCAGCTCACTGGTCTACCATGAAGATCTTTTGTTTGTTTGTTTGTTTTTTTAACTTGCCAGGCTCTACAATCTTGACACAGTTTTTTAAAAATCAATCTCTCTGTCTTTACACACACATGCATGCACATACACACAAACCCTGCTAGTCCTATTTTTCTAGATAACCCTAATACACATGCTAATGAGAATGTGGTACTAAAACACTGGGCAGAGCCAATTTAATCATTGGATTAGTGTCCTATTGCTGCTGTAACAAATTACCATAAATTTGGTGGCTTACAATATCATACATTTGTCATCATGCAGTTTTGGAGGTCAGTAGTCTGATACACGTGTGATACTAGGCTAAAATCCAGATATTAGTAGGGCTGTATTTTTTCTGGATGCACTAGGACAAATATTTGTCCATCCCCTTGTCCTTGTCCTTTTTAGCTCTAGAAGTCTCCTAAATTCCTTGGTTTGTGGCCTCTCCTTTAATTTTTAATGCCTTCAGTATGGCATCTTTCAACCTCCCTTTGAGTTTGATGCTCCTGCCTCTCTCTTTTAAGAACCCTGACATCACCTTGAGCCCACCTGGATAATCCTCAAGAATTTTAATTTTGTCGCATTCACCAAGTCCCCTTTACCATGTAAGATTATATATTCACAGATTCCAGGGGTTAGAACCTTGGACTTTTTTTTTTTTTTTTTTTTTGGTGGGGGAGATCATTATTTTACCTATCTACCACAACTTTTTAAAAAAGATTGTCATTTTGTGATTCATTTAGTCACCCATTCAATAAGCACTTAATGTCTGCTACTGTGCTGTTGTAGAAGTTGGTGCTTCAGTCAACAGTAAATAAGATAGGTCTGATAAGTACATAAATATATATAATAAGGTAATTACAGATAGTGATAACAACTGAAAAATAAAATAAAATTGACTAGTGTGATGACTGAAGGTAGGGAGGGGTAGACTCTAAGGTCAAAGTTTTTGAGTTGAGATTCAATAGCCACCATCCAATCAAGATACATGAGAGGAAGATGTGTATTTCAGGCAGAGGAAACAGCCGTTGCACAGGCCTCAGTAATGATGAATGTGATGTGTTTGAGAAAAAGGCTGTGCTAGAACACGGGAGAAGGGTGCTCCATGATAATGTCAGATATCCCAGCAGAGTGGGCCATGCAGGCTTTGTGGGCCATAGCAAAGAGGTTGGGTTTATTAAAGAGCTTGAGGAGCCATCATTTTTCCCCATAGGGTGTTCCTTGTTATAGAAACGTATGATTGCACCAAGGATCTGCTCATCAGCTAAGGCTCCAATTGCCCTTTCTGAGTAAAATTTGTCAAGAATTCTCCCATTTAGATCCTATCTCTTGCAGCAGCTTTTCCCCTTAGAATCCTTCCTATTGCACCAGCAGTTTGCCACTGTCAGTATGCCTGAAGAATTAAATAGCAAAATATTTTGAGCTTACATATAAATATCTGAAGTTCCTAAATCATTTTTCAGATGTGTTTTGCCTATGTGAAAGCGTCCACAGAATATTCATAGAAAAAGAAGAAATTAGAAATACTGTCTCTTAGCTTAATGATTTCCTATTAGTTTCTTATTAGTACCCAATTAAAAAAAAAAATAGCTGTCTTCTCTCCCTCAGCCCAATAGATTTCTATAAGATCTATTTCAGATTTCTCCACTTCACAACCAGAAAAAGTCTCTGTTTCTCAATGCACACAACCTGCAGGGAAATAAAGCTGAGAGTAAAAGAGAAACTTGCTTTGGTAATCTTGCAGTGTAATTCATCTTGAAAAACCAATGTTTCAACCTTATTTTAAAATCCAACTTGAAAAAATGTATCCTTTGCTATATGGGCAGTGAGGTCAGGAATCAGGAAACTTAGTTAAGCAGAAATTTAAGAATCATAGTCAGGAAATCGCATATTAAACAAAATGCTTTCTGAAACAAACAACACATAAGGGTTGGCTTGGTCACTGGTAAATATCCAGCTCTGGCTGGAGCTTTAGTTCCATTTGTAGCTCTACCCATATCTCCCTTCCCTTTCCTTCTCCCCACTTTCATTAATTTATGGTTTACCCTTTCCATGTTTCCCTTAATAAAAATAAGCAAATACATGCTTATTGTCTCTTATTTCTTACCAAAAAAGGAAGCATTTCACCCTGTAATTTTTTTTTTGGGGGGGGGGGGTCCACATACCTTTGAAATAATTCCAGATCAGTTTTTCTCTCTCTTTCACTCTCTCTCGTCCTCCTTTCCCTGTAGGTTGTTCCACATTACTTCATTTTATGGTTATACTATAATTTATTCAGTGTCACATGAATGGCTATTTGGATTGTTTTTACAGATTGCTATTATATATAATGATGCATATATAATAAGTTCAGTTTCATGTTTTAGGGGGTGCATCTTCAGGCAGATTCCTAGAGGTGGAATTGCTGGGTCAAAGGGTTAAATGCACGTGTAGTTTGGTTAGACATTGCCAAATTCTCTTCTCACTGGAGTGGGCCATTTTGCACGGCCATCAGCAATTTGTGACCCCCTGCTTTTCCATAGTGTCACAACAGAGTAGGTTGTTAGGCTTTTTAATATTTTTAAATATTATTTTATAATATTTAAGGATGTGCATCACACAATAGATTAAATTAGCATTTTTTATTATGAGTAAAGTTGAGTACTTTTCTCATATTTAAATATCAGAATTTACAGTATTTAAATATCACAATTTTTATAAAACTATGTATTTATGGTTTTACCTACCTTTCCATAAGATTTTTATATTCTCCCCTTTGATAATAAAAATTCTTTATGTATTAAGAAAATTAACTTTTTATCTGTGACACTTAGATATTTTTAGTGCCATTTTCCTTATATTTTTATCAAGATTTGATTGTCATGTAATTTGTTTCTATTTGGTAAAATTAACCAATCTTTTATTGCAACTGGATTTTGAATCTAGTTTTTAAAAAATTGCCCTCCCAAGATTGTAAAAAAAAATCACCGATATTTTCTGTTAATACTCAAGTGATCTCATTTTTACACTTACATTTCAGATTCATTTTGAATTTTTTCTGGTTCACTGTGTGAGTTATGAATCTAATTTTATCTTTTTTCCAAATGGTTATTCATCTGTCCCAAATTTATAAAATGTCCATGTTTTCCTCAGTGAGTTGAAATATTACTTATACAAAATCTTCATATGCACTTGGACTTATTTGTAGGGGCTTTCTACTGTTTCATTGGTGTATGTATTTATGCTGTTTTACTTTTTTAATCAAGACTTCATAGTATATTTTAATATCTAGTGGAGCTATTTCTCTTACACTTTTCTTCTTTTCCAGAGATTTCCAAGCTATTTTGCATGTTTATTTTTTCATATAATTTTCAAAAACAACATCTCTTGATCCAGGAAAACAAACTTGTTTTAGGATCGCACTAAACTTGTATGTTAAATTGTAGATGATTGGTATCTTTATGATATTGAATCATCCTATCCAAGAACAAGTGTATGTTATATACTGTTGTGTCATCTATGACTGCCAGGGACCCTATAAACGAGTGATGCACACAATGTCACATCCTCAGCAGCCCTTCTCATCTTCTGTACTCACATTTATGACGTCTCCTATGGAGTCAACCCAGGTCATATTCAGCCATCTTATATTTGGTGAAGAACAAGTATCTTTGTCTTTATCAGAAGTATTTTCAATGTATATGCTTTTCCCATTTCTTGTTACATTTATTCCTAAATACTGAGAGGAAGGGAAGAATTGTGAGAGAAATTTCTATGACAAGTCGATTGTTGTTGTCTGTATACAGTATTCCCTTTTTAACTAACTTCAGGGGATATGTTCCAAGACCCTAGTGGATGTCTGAAATTGTAGATAATACTGGAATATACATATAAAATCATATATGTATATATATGATTTTTCATGTACATATATACCTGTGATAAAGTTTAATTTGTAAATTAGGCACAGTAAGAGATTAACAACAATAACTAATAATAAAACATTATAACAATGTTCGGTACTAAAGATGATATGACGGAGGTCTCTCTTTCTCTCTCTGATAACTGATCCAATAACCAGGATAGCTTTTAAATGACTAATGGGTAGGGAGCATACATAGTGTGGATACAATGGACAAAGTGATGATTCACATCCAAGGCTGGGTAGAGCTGGGTTGCATGAAATTTCATCACAATACTCAGAACAGTACACAAGTTAAAACTTATGAATTGTTTAATTCCAGAATTTCCATTTAATACTTTCAGACTGCTCTTGACCATAAGTAACTAGAACTATGAAAAACAAAATCACAGCTAGAGACTAATGTGCATATTGCCATAGCTAAATGGTGCTTGTATTAGTTTGATTATGTATTCTCCTGTGTGTGTGTTATGAATTCAATTACATCTTTTTTTGGTGATGCATGATTAAATTCTATATATATCAGAAAAAGGTATGTTCAATTTTTAAAGTAGGAAGTTCAATATACCTATGAATTGATGCTTAATAATTCTATTAGTCAAATTATCCATGCCAATTTTTGTATATTTGATTTGACAAAATGTATTAATATTTTAAAATGTTTCCCAATCAAAAAGAGTTGTTATTTCTCAAAATTGCTTCTTGTTTTTATAAAGAGTTTAGTCTATTAATTGGAATTTATGTTACATGGCAAATATTTTATCTTCAGTATATATTTATTGTTCACTACAATTATTGTCAAGGTAATTATCTGATTCATATTTTTTCTTAAAGTTACCATATTGCCTTATATTTTTCTGCTATAACAAATTTTTGTTCTCTTTAGTTTAAGTTCCCCTTTTACTTTTCCAGTTGTAAGTTTAAGTTTTACTTTTTATATTAAGTATATTTATTTTGAGAAGACCTTTATTTTCATGGCTATAATTTTACTAGATGCTTTCAAATTTAATAGCTATCACTAACTTTTTCCCCCAAAAGTGAATATAGTGACTTATCTTCCTACCAGTAGCCAATGAGAGTTCTGGATGCATCATATTTTTACAAAAGTCTATCATTTTTGCCCAATTAATGTTACAAAACTCTTACTGTGAGGTTTTATTTTAACATCTTTCCTGAATTTGGGGCAGGCAGGAACTATGTCTACCACTTCTACAAACTGTTCAGATACTTGCTTACATTTGCTTTGTTGATATTTAAGAGTTCTCCAACTATTTTTGGATGCTAATTTTATGTTGAATTTATTCATTGGAAACATTTTTACCAGTTTTGGTTCCTTTTAATTTCTAAATTATGTAAAAGTTCATAATAGTTTAAATAGATTATTAACTTTTAATGGAAATGTTATTAATTTTTTTGTGACTTATGTTTTTAATATCTTACCTAAAATTCCTTACCTGAGAGTCTTAAAGATAATCTTCAATATTTTCTTCTGAGATTTTACAACTTTTCTTTTTGCTTTTAATTAAAAAAAAAAATTTTATTGTTGTTGTATTACATCCATCCCTTTTTGCTCCCCTCTGTCTCCCTCCCCACCCACCCATTCCCCCCAAAGTCAATCCCACCTGTTGTCCATGTCCATGGTTCCTTTATACCAGGTTCATGTCTAAACTGCTCCCCTTCCTTGCCTCTGACTCCCCAACTTTTAATTTTTGATACTTCTAGAATTGACAATTTTGCATAGTTTGTAGTAGACATAAAATTTATTATGTTTTTTTCTGTAATAATAACCAATTTTACCAACAATCTATATCAATAGTTCTTCACTAGAATATGACCATGTTAGCACCTTGATCTGACCTTTCTAGCCTCTAGGACTACAAGAAATACATTTCTGTACCTTATAAGCTATATAGTTTGTGACCTTTTGTTATAACTGTTCAAATGGACTAAGACAAAAAAATTGGTATCAAGAGTGGGGATGCTTCTGTAAAAAAAATATGTTGCAGTAAGCACATCCAAACCTGTAGAGAATTTGTATAAAATTTTATTTGAGCCAAATAGAGAATATGCCAGAATCAAGATCTCAAAAGGCTAAGAAAATGCTTCTAAGAAGCATTTCATTGTGTGGCTTCTTTTGCGCATTTGTAATTAAAGGGGGAATTTAGGGAAGGCTACAGAAAGGTAGAAGAAAGCAAGGTAAGTATTAGATTACAGTATAGTTGACAAGATTATGTGCTTTCTTGAGGGCTGTTTTCTTCTTTTGAGGTGTCAAAAAAGATGCATATCAAAGGTGTGTTAACTTAAATGCACAGAAACAATGGATAAGACTTGCTTAAGGCAAAGACAAAGTTTTTACTAAAGAAGTTATTTGTCTGGGGCATGACTACCAACCATGACCTAACAAGTTAGGAATTTATGATCAGATCACCCTGCCAGGTTACTTTCTGTAGAAAACCTTTTTTGTCCACAAATACCTAATAATGTGGAAGTGGTTTTGGAATTGTCAATGTAAGAAATGTCCAACCCTATAGAGAATTTTTTTTGAAGTTGAGTCAAACTGATGACAATTGCTAGGAAGCAAAACCTCAATGGATTGAGAAAATGCTTCAAAGAATAGCAGTTTTGCACCTTACTTTTTAAAACATATGACACTCAAAAGAGGAACTCCATTGGTGATAGATTAGGGAAGCAGAAGAAAGCTAAGAGGGAAAACCTCTGCAACTGGATAAAAGGTAAAATGATAGACACATACATTTTTATGTAGAAGGGAACAGGGTAGTTAACAGTCAAAAATTAACATGGTAACTATGAAAAGGAGGGGATTTGTGATCCCTGCTCTAGCATTAACTCTAACCCTAAGTGGTTGTCGTGCTTGGAGGGCTTTGGAAAAGGGAAGTTACCTTGACATTCCAAAAATATGTTATCTAGATGCAAGACAACTGACAGGCTCAGTTAAGGCAAAGACTGATTTTTGTCAGGGTAGATTCTAACTGAGGACATGACTATTCTCCATAAACTCCTTTTAGTTAAAAAGTCTTAATTCAACCCATGCTCTGTGGTTACTTTCAGTCTCTGTGTTTGTAAGGCTGCCACGCAGGCCTCCCCTGAGCTTGTCAGGTTTAGTATGTGGCCTCTTTTCATCCACAGAAGGGGTAATGAGTAGAGGTTGAAAGAGTTGGCGTGCATTTTAGAAAAAGCATACATAACTGTGAATGGACCTTTGAAGGCACTTCTGATCAGAGCCCAGTAGGAAAAGAGGAGAGCCTCTTTCCCAATAGAGAAAGTCTGAATCTCCTTAGGGAATACCTAAGTGGTTGTGAACATAATGTTGGTAGACATATTGATAATAAAGGCCATTCTAATGAGGTTTCAGAAACAAATGAGGCAAATGTTATTGGACAGTGGAGGAAAGGCTATCTTTGCTATAAAGTTACAAATAAATTGAATTGTGCTCATGTCCTAGAGTTTTGTGGAATATAGGACTGGTGAGCAATAAAACTGAATATTTGGCTAAGCAAAATGTTAAAGGCACAGCTTGCCTTTTCTTGAACGGTTATGGTAAAATGAGGGAAGACTGAACTGACTTTAAGATGAAATTGTCAATCAAAAGGGAAGTAGAACTCTTAAAAATTTGGAAAACTCTCAGCTCGTTCATATTGCAAAAATGAGAAGGCGTAGTCTGGAGAGAACACTCAGGGTGTGACCAAGCAATCTTTTGAAAAATTATTATGGATGTGAACGACAGGTTTTATCAGCCACCCCAGCAGGAAAATAGCCTGTTTGAACTGAAGAGAAAGCATACAGGAAGGAATAAAGGAAAGTTGTGGGACTTCTTAGATTTCACAGGTCATAAACTTAAAGCTATTCAGCTGTGAATGTGCAAAATCCTTTAAAGCAAAGGAAGAAGGAAAGCAAGGGTGATCATAAGGGCTGCCTCCTTGGTTTCAAAGGGAGGGGGACATTCAGTGGGCCAAGCAACCCCACCCAAAGATGTGGGGGCAGAGACTCCTGCCCAGCAGAAATATGTGGTTTGATGATTTCAACTTGGGTTTTCAAAGATGCAGTTGCCTGAAGCTGTGAGCATATGAATCAGGAGGAGGGCCTTGGGCAAGCCAAGGCCATGGCAGAGAGGCCATGCTAGGGAAGTATCCAGTGAAGTCAAAGGGGAAGGACCATTCCTGAAAAGCTGGAGGTTTAATTCAGCCTGGGAGAACTGCAAAGTGGGTTGTCCCAGCAAAGCCAAGGGGGCAGAACTGCCACTCCAGTGGGTCTCCAAGGCAGGACCTCTGCTCTGATGGACATTAAGATTTTTGACTTGCACAGAACCATCATTACTGTCAGTGTTAAGCTAGATATTAAGGAAAGAGCAAAGGGAACTACACATTGAGCTTAATTGCAAAGCATATGCTTGTTTGCTTGCTTAGCCAGGATGCTGCAGCTTCACACTCCAGAGGATTACAGCATTAGGTTCTACCAAGAGAATCAGCACTCTCATTTCCCACTCCAGATTGCCAGGTGGGAGCAGGGGAAGACAAGCACATGTACCATAGAAATCAAAAATGGTACATGGGGAAAAGTGTTGGAGCATAGAGGCCTATGAGTCTAGCCTGGGGAAAGAAGGGATTGATTGGAAAGTGGACCCATTTGAAGTGAGCAAAAATTTGGGAATTGGTCTTTTTGAGAATGCACCTGGTCCATCTGAAACCCAAGCTCCTGGATGTAATCCCAGGGGAACAAAGAAACTCTTGCTCATGACCTGCACTCACACAGTACAGTAACCTATACTTTCCATGTGGCCCTAACAGCTACATGGCCCATGGCCAGGCCACTCCACATGCAGGCTTCAGCAAGAGACTACAAATGGAAGCATGATAAGCTAGCTGGATGCAGGGCTGAACTAAGCTTTAATATGAAGCAGAAACTTTGGACAGTGGCCTTCATCCTGGTCCTACTGAAGACAAGACTGGACTTTTCCATGGCAGGACAGAGGGAGATGGAACACTGGAAATGAAACTGGAAGCTGGTGTTCATGCTGCCTGTCATCTACCAGACCCAATAAGCAGAGACAGGGATTGAATCTTTATGGAGCTTTATTCAGATGGTTGGAGATCTGAGAAGACAGATCGTCTTAAATTCCATTATAAATGGGCCCTTTTTATAAGAAGAAGAAAGGTGTAGGTATCAGTTTGGAATTCAGGGGAAAATTAATCAAGTAAAAGCTGCAGTATTCTTTCATCTGTGTCCTGGGCAGTGGTCTTTGTGTCCTGGGTGGTGGACATCTCAGCCTGGAGTATAATGGCTCAGATACCATCCTGATTGCTTGCAGTCCTCCTGAGTCACAAAGGTAGAGCTGCTTATGGTCTCCTGGAGTCAAGGTGGGTCATTCCTTCAGTTCCTGAAACAATCACTTTTTACATGCATTGATGACTAAACTTATTAGCTGTTACCTAAACTAAAACTAAAATTAAAACTAAAATTTTCCAACATTTGAGTCTCCCATCAAAACCCGGGGAGCAACGTCTATGCCACACCACAATCTCCCATGCGTGGGTCCTTGAAATGCTTTTCTAGTGTTCCTGTGGAGAACCTAATTCCCATCTATAACATTATCACTCCCCCCCACTTTTTTCCATTTTTCATATTTAGAATAAGAGTGTTTATCCTATTCCTGTTGCATCATTGTATTTTGGAAGCATATAACTGTTTTGATTTCACAGGTTCACAGCTGGAAAGTAATTTGCCTCAGGAGTAATCCTCTTACCTACATCTGATTTATATAATGTTTAGATAAGACTTGGACTTAGACTTTTGGGTTGATGTTGAAAGGGGTTAAAAGTTTTAAGACTATTGGGGTGGACCAAATGTACTTTACATGTAAATAGAACATAAATTAGGGGGATACCAAAAGTGGAATGTTATGATTTAAAGGTTTGAGTTCCCCCAAAATTGAGCTGGTGAAATTCTAATGTGATGGTACTAAGTGGTGGAGTATTTGAAAGGTGATGGGGTCCTGAGGGAGGAGCCCACATGAATGAGATTTATGGCCTTATAAAAAAGGCCTGAGAGCCCTGGCTGGTGGCACAGTGCATAAGACACTGGTCTGCAAGCCCAAAGGTTGCTGGTTCAATTCCCAGGGCACATAACCAGGTTGCAAGCCAGGTCTCCAGCCAAGTCTGTAGCTGGAGGCAGGTGAAAGGCAACCGTACATTGATATATCTCTCCCTCATTGCCTCTCTCTAAAAATAATAAATTAAAAAAAAAAAAAAAAAAAAAAAAGCCCAAGAAAGCTTCCTAGTTCTTCTGCCACAAAAGGGTACAACCAGAAGCCTTTCACCTGGAAGACGGACCTTTTCCAACCTTGTTGGCATTTTGATCTTGGACTTCTGGCCTCTAGAGCTATAAGAAACTTCCATTGTGTATAAATCACCGAGTTTCTGGCATTTTGTTATAGCATCCCAAGTGGGCTAAGACATTTAGTTTATCATTATGTTGACATAAGAAACATCTAAACTAGCAGAGAATTTTTATAAAAGTTTATCTGAGCCAAACTGATCGCACATGCTGGGTAATGAGTATCTGAAATGCTCCAGAGAATAACAGTTTTGCATCTTCTTTTACGCCTTTGAAACTAAGGAAGGAGGGTAAGAAAGATTACATGGAGGTGAAAGAAGTAAGGCAGAACTGGATTGTAGGTTATTTAAAATTGAGGGTTGTCATGACTTATTTCAAAGGTGTGTTAACCTAGATGCACAGAAACAATAGACTAAGGCAAAGAAAAACTGTTTGTTGCAAAGTTACCTCCCAGGGGCATGACTACCAACCATGACCTGCCTAGTTAGGAACATATGATCAGATGATAGTTATTTTACATAGAACTCTTTTATTTTTCTATCTATAATTACCTAATATTTTTTTCTTTCTCCAGGAGTTCTTTGTTCTGTCCTGTAGTGTTGTTGCTGTACAGTAACTGGGATCCCGCTGCCCACAGCCACCCTCCAGGCAAAATTCCAGAAGCAAAGATTTGGTGACAAAGGAAAGGAATCTGTTCAAAAGCTGTCACTTAAGCACCAAGTCACAGTTT
Organism: Noctilio leporinus; assembly: GCA_004026585.1. NCBI lineage: Eukaryota > Metazoa > Chordata > Mammalia > Chiroptera > Noctilionidae > Noctilio > Noctilio leporinus. The sequence goes on along the minus strand of PVIW01005846.1, from coordinate 27,360 downwards.
TAATCACTTAAACCTATCGATTAAGGCTGAACTGTTAACACCTTGGTTTTTCTATCATTTATTCCCCATTAATTTTTGGTTATTTCTATAGGGTTAGTTTACAAACTAAAAACATCAGATACAAAAGATGCCCAATTCTGCAAGAATGACAGATTTCTGACTCAGAGCCTATTCCCTCTGGAACACCCCAAAAATAAACCTGCCATCCTCTGCCAGGCCAGGCCCAATCCAAAATTGTGCCAGGAATTCCTTCCTATCCAAAATACCATCCCTTGGGAAGTAGGCAGCTATGGTGCAATCATCTACACATCTTGAGCAAAAAGAGCCAGGGGAGCCAGCCTGAAAAATCTTCTAACCCATAATTTCGTACTCTCTGGAGGCATCCAGCTTTTCAGCCAATCCCCTGTTTAGCATTGCCTCCTCCCATAGCACTTCCCTACTCTTCCCCAGTAATTTGACCAGATCTCTTTGTATCAGAGTCTCACTCTACACAGCGCAATGTAATATTTACCAAAGACTCAAAGAATCCCTAATGCAGCTTTTTAGAGATCCTTGTTTCATCAGCCCCACAGGTTCTAGTTGCCTAATCCTCCTGTCAATGTAACCAAACCTGTAGAAAAATTTTGTAAGAGTTTATTTGAGCCCTGACATATATGCTGAAGAGCAAGCCTCAAGTGCTCCAGAAATAAAAGTTTTGCAGTTTCTTTTATGCATTTGAAATTAGGAGGAGTGAGGAAGATTACCTGAGGTTGGAAGAAAACATAGCAGGGACTGGGTTACAGTCTAGTTATGTGCTATCAAGCATGGCCACACCTTCAAGGGGTATTATTTCTAGCATTTCAAAGGTGCCTTCACCTACCCACACAACAATAATGGACAGGACTTGCTTAAAACCTTTCACTAAAAAAGTTATGTGTATGGAGAGTAACTATCAACCATGAACTGCTCAGTTAGGAATTTATGACTTATTACAGTACCCCTTTTTTGTTCATACTCTCCAAGCTGTGATCTATGGTTCCTCAATTCAGTGACAGAGACCACTGTGTTTTGTGGTAGATTTCCCTTTCATGCAACACAGCCTACAAAATGTCTCCCAAGATAAACATGGGAAAATCATAGGGTTTACCTCATTTGTGATTTTTTAAGATCACAAGGTCTTTCTTTCTTTCTTTCTTTCTTTCTTTCTTTCTTTCTTTCTTTCTTTCTTTCTTTCTCTCTCTCTCTCTCTCTCTCTCTCTCTCTCTCTCTCTCTCTCTCTCTTTCTCTCTCTCTCTCTCTCTCTCTCTCTCTCTTTCTTTCTTTCTTTCTTTCTTTCTTTCTTTCTTTCTTTCTTTCTTTCTTTCTTTCTTTCTTTCTTTCTTTCTTTCTCCCCCTCCCCACAGTCTAAAAACAGTTGTTTTATATATTTTGTCTACTCTTGTAATTGGTTATATCAGAAGGTCTAGTTCAGTCTTAGTTACTTCGTCATGGCCAGAAGCAATTCTCTGCATAGCACTTCAACTCTTCAATGAAATATAAATTACAATGGTTAGAAAAAAATCCCTAAGTTCATCAATAGATTGACCTACCCTATTAACATTGGACTTGAATTTTATTTTCTAAATATCTGATGAACGGCTGTTCACACCATGTAAGGTCTATCCGGGAAAAGTCCAGCTATTGTCAATGTAACGAGAATGGTTTGCACTATATCTATGTAACCTGGCAGCCAAGGGGAGTGGACTGGAATGGGCATGTGTGAACAATGATGACTTCACTGTACTAGTCATTGGGAGTGGTATATGCCATAGAGTGAGCTTGTGTACTGTGTGACGTTGCATTCCAAATGAATCTACATCGAATTTTGGTTTAAGCTTGAACACTTCTCCACAGAAACTATTCAGATCATTCAGAAGGTTTTCAGGGATGATGCAAGGAATGCAGCACAAATGAAAGTGTGGCATAGATGCTTCAAAGATGATTGAGATTTTGCTGAAAATGATCCACATCCTGGGAGGCCTGCAACAAGCAGAACAACTGAGAATGTCGAACATGTGCAAGCTGCGGTCAACAAAGATCAGAGAACTGTGTGAGGTCCCAAGGTGCCTACTTTGAAAGGGACTGAGATGTCATTGTTCTATACAGTATAGAATGTTTCTTGTATCTTGCATCTTCTTCAATAAATGCCTCTATTTTCCATATTACATGCTGGATATTTTCTGGACAGACTTCGCACATAATCACTGTCAGTAATGATAAGATCACTGTTTCCAAGGTAAACTTCATTCTCAAGCTGGTAGGACAGACTTCTTTATTGTGAGCAGAACTCTGTTTCTCTGTAACTTCTGCATCATCCTTGTTTTAATCTTTCAAGTCTACACACAGAAGATCTGCTCTCCCCTCCAGTAAACAGTCCCACAAATAGCTGACAATAGCATCACATTCCCACAAAGCCAGCTCTTCTTTAGACTAAATGCCCAGTTTCTTCAACTTGCTCCACATGTCTGAGCAAGTAAGGTGGAAAGACAGCCTTATTTCAACAACCTTGTCTTAAGTATGTGCCCTAAGACTTTGAAATCTCTGAGAAAATTTGCTTTGAAATCTTCTTGCACTTCTAATTTGAATCAGACTGATACCAGTGTGGTGCTAAGAACAGAGGGGAGGGGCCCAGAGGCAGTGGGCAGAGAATGCATCCCAGGTTACCAAGCTAGTACAGGGCATGAGGACACATGCCATACCTGCGGCAGACATGCTGCAGGAGGAAGTCATTGCATAGAGTATGTGTAAGGCTAGCAAGAATGACTGACAAAGGGAAAAGCCCTCCTACCCACTACCCATCCCCTGATTAAATGTGAAACTATAGGACACAGAGGCAGCCCCTAAAGGTCAACATGGCAGCAGTGGGAAGTGCTGACCTATCAGTCTAACCTGGGAGAAGGATGGGTTTGGACAGGGGAGCTGAACCCTCCCAGAGGGCATGGAAGTTTTTGAAGGGAGATTTAAACAAAGGAAGGCAGACTTGGCACTTCTCATCCTCTGGGATCGATAGCACAGATGTGCAGGCGGTACTCTTAAGGACTGGTGGGCCCTGAAAGCTGTGTGGCCAGGTGGTGGGTGCTGGGCCCCATAGACAGAGCCTCTGTACTACCGGTGGCAACAGTTTGCAGTGACCCCCCAGGGTCCTCACGTGGTGATGACAACTATAGGATGTGTGCAGACTTCAGGGAGAAACCCAAAGCCAGAAAACCCTTTGCTTACTTAGCAGCCATGGGCTCCAAATGGACAGATAAGAATGGAGTGGGAATTCTGGGCATTTGGGTTTCAGCCTTTTGGGGAACAAATGGATTTTGTCTGTGTTTTGCAAAAGAGGTTGGCCTGCAGTCAGGGAATCCCCCATTCACCCAAACTGTGCAACATTTTAATAAAGACCTTTATTAGTCTTTATCTTCCTTTGTCTTCAGAATATGCCTGTGTTTAATGGCATGCAGCCAAATCCCATTTTTGTTTGGTAACAAGATAAGTCTAATTTTACCAAAGGATCACTCAGCTATTGCAGTCTATGGAGTTCGCATCTTTTAGAATCTCCTAGAACTGTGTCAAAGAACCTTTCTTCTAGCTATGTGACCCAGAGACACCACTCCTCACTATGCTTTCAAATAAAGACACAGGACAAGTAGCTAATGACTTTATTATTTTGGAAATGGGAATTATAAGAAAGGAAGGGAAGTATAATCAATTGAAATATATGATTCCATTTCCTGATAACTTTAAGAATAAAATGGGACATAAAATTTTAGACTTCTAAAAGTCAATTAAGACCCCAGCCAGGTGGTACATTGGTTAGAGCAGTGTCTTGATGTGCCAACGTTGTGGTTTCCATCCCCAGTGAGGGTACATAGAACAGCCAACCAATGCATGCATAAATAAATGGAATACCAATCAGTGTTCTCTCTCTCTTTCTCTCTCTCTCTCTTTCTCTCTCCCTTTCCCCCTTCCTCTCTTTCTAAAATCAAAAAGAAATAAATTTAAAAGTCAGTTAACTAATCTGAAGGTCTGAAGCACTTTATGACCCCAATATCATATGTTGTCTGACTTTAGTTTCCTAATATTGGGATTTCAGGACTTTGATTTTCTATTAAAATTATGGTTAATCTTAATAAATGTCTAACCTTAAAAAAATGCACTGTGTTTCAAAAAGTATTCACCTGAACTTCCTTGATTTTAATAAGGACAGGTTTGGAAGCGGTGGGCTTCATAGCCTAAACCTAACAGTTTGTTTTAATTGGTTTCTAATTCATTTCTTTAGGCCATGCCTTATTTCGTTTAGTCCTCAGGTCTGTACTAATCTGCATGACAGCATGAACAGAACATTGTGAAACATAATTCTCACTTGTTAAAAAATGCAGATGCTAAATGTCATGCATTTACATTTTGAAACAGTCATTTTCTGCAATCTACTTTATTTAATTAAAAAAATATAATTTCCCAAAGGTGAAAGTGTAGGAAAACCATGGTAAGTAACTTTACCTCAGGCACTTTTAAAAAATCACATAAAAATAGCAGTTCCATCAAAGTGTCTCCTAATTTGCTTGTAATGTTTCATATGGCTGTGATGTGTTCAGCATCTGAGAAACTATAAACGTTTTTTGTTGTCTAAGGCAGAATAGACAGAATCTGATGGCTAATACTTGTTTTCTCTTCAAATACTCTTAATTAAACTTGTCTAATGAATTCTCTGCTTCTTTATATAATGATTAAGCTCTAGGATTAGATCTGATGTTGGAGTCAGATATTTGGTTATTCAGTTCTTCTACTTATACAGAGAAAACATTTCCAGTGCCTTATGATGAAAAAGAGAAGGAAAGAATAGAGTTGAAGTGTCTTTATTTTTTGCAACTTGTTACTTTTTCTTGTCATTCCAAGACCTAGCTGGAAAAGTAAGGAAGTTGGCCAGGAGACAGGTCTAGGAGATAATCCCAAAGGAGGGTTTAGATAGATACTGCAGGCTTTGCCAGGCAAGGGACAAGAATTTGAACAGCAAAGAGTAACCTGCAGCTTCCATAATTTAGTCTTTGTCTTATTTTTCTAATACTTGTTCAGTAGAGGTGATTGTGGATCCACAGACATTTATCACAGTAACTAAAGGTTAAGAGCTTTGTACTTTAGTTTTCATTAACTATTCTAGCTCATCTATATTTCCAATTTTACTTACTTATTTACTTATTTATTTTTGATTTACCGAAAAATACATTGCAGACCTACTGTATCCCCAGTCTAATGCTGAGTGATGAAAATGCAAAAATCAATGTCAAGATGCCTGCTTTGAAGAAGTTAACAAACAAGACAATAAGGCAGAAAATTGAAAGAGTTTAATAAGGTTTAAGACTAAAATATGATGGGTCCAAACCTTAATTTTAATGTGTCCTACAGAACTACTGAAAGAGGTAACACATGAACTGAATCTTAACATTAGTAATTAACTAGACAATGAATGGGCAAAGGAGCTGAAGGCATTAAGGAGAGTAAGAAAGGAGGCATCAGGTACAATGATATGGAAATGTGGTATTGACTTCAGGTAATGCTAAGTGGTTTAATGTAGTAGAGACACTAGGAATTTTCACCTATGGTTTCAGTAATTTGCTCACTATTGTAAGGAAGTGACTGAAGCAAGATTTGAACCAGATGTTCACGAACCTAAAATCTATGCCCTTGACCATGACTGCATGTACCACATGATTTTAAAATGTCAAAATTACATATTTGGCAATATCAATGATACTTGTCTCAATGATCCTTCTTTTGCAAAAGTACAGAAGTTAGATGTTAATTAAGCTGATATTTTTCAGGCAATTTCATCTTTGATGAAATAAATAGACTTGATTTTGTTGTTTTGATTACAAAAGATTTTTAGTCCCATTTCTATGATTTCATGCTTAGCATTTAAAAATAATAAAAGATGGCACTGGAACAAAGTTGGAGGAATCGTACTACCTAATATCGAACTATACTATAAGGCCATACTAATCAAACCAGCCTGATACTGGCATAAAAACAGACACATGAATCAATGCAACAGAATAGAGAGCCCAGAAATAAACCCACATCTTTATGGTCAATTAATTTTTGACAAAGAGAGAAAGCATGTACAATGGCTGAAGATAGTTTATTCAATAAATGGGAAAATTGAACAGATACATGCAGAAAGATGAAACTACAGCACCTTACATCACACATAAGAACATATTCAAAATGAATTAAAGACTTAAGTATTAGACCCCAAACCATACAAATCCTAGAAGAAAACATATGTCTGAGTATAATCTCAGGCACTTCTTACAGCAATATTTTATTGGATATATCTCCCCAGACATGGGAAACAAAAGAAAAACTAAACAAATGGGACTATATTAAACTAATAAGTTTTTGTACAACAAAGGAGATCATCAACAAGATAAAAAGACAACCACAGAATGAGAACATATTTGCCAATACATCTTGTAAGGGGTTAATACCCAAGATTTATAAAGAACTTACAAAACTCAGCACCAAAGAGAAAAAAAGAAAAGAAAAAAGAAAGGAAGGAAGGAAGGAAGGAAGGAAGAATCCAATTAAAAAATGGGCAAAGAGCCCTGGCTGGTGGCACAGAGGATAAGGTGACAGCCTGCGAACCCAGAGGTTGCTGGTTTGATTCCCAGCCAGGGCATATAACCAGGTTGCAAGCCAGGTCTCCAGCCAGGTCCATGGTTGGAGGCAGGTGAAAGGCAACCATACATTGAAGTCTCTTTCTCCCTCTCTGCCTCTCTCCTTTCCCCTCTCTCTGAAAATAATAAATTAAAATCTTAAAAAAAAGGAGGGGCAAAGGTTATAAACAGACACTTCTCCAAAAAGGACATACAAATGACCAATAAACATATAAAAAGATGCTCAATGTCACTAAAATAATCAGAGAAATGCAAATTAAAACCACAATGAGATATCACCTCACATCTGTCAGAATGGTCATCAATAACTCAACAAACAACAAGCACTGGTGAGGATGTGGAGAAAGAAGAAGACTTTTGCACTGTTGGTAGGAATGCAGATTGATGTAGCCACTGTGGAAAGTAGTATGGAGTAATGCCTCAAAACATTAAAAACAAATCTGCTTTTTTACCCAGCTATCCTACTCCTGGGAATATACAAGCTCTGTCCTGAAAGTATCAAACCAGTGTCAATTTAATTAAAATGGTTTGAGCCCTGGCTGGTGGCACAGTGGATAAGGCGCCGGCCTGCGAACCCAAAGATTGCTGGTTCGAATCCCAGCCAGGGCACATAACCAGGTTGCAAGCTAGGTCTCCAGCCAGGTCTCCAGCCAGGTCCATAGCTGGAGGCAGGTGAAAGACAACCATACATTGATGTCTCTCTCCCTCTCTGCTTCTCTCCCTACCCCTCTCTCTAAAACTAATAAATAAAATATTTTTAAAAACAATAATAAAATAAAATGGTTTGTGCAGCTGATACTTTCTGGACAGACTTCATATGTGAAGAAACCCAAAACACTAATTCAAAAGAACATAAGCACCCCTATGTTCATTGAAGCATTATTTACAATCTCCAAGACATGGAAGCAGCCCATGTATCTGCCAGCTGATGAGTGGATAAAACAACTATGGTACATTTACATAATGAAATACTACTTAGCTGTAAAAAAGAAGAAAATTTTATCCTTTGAGACAGCATGGATAGACATGGAGAACATTATGCTAAATGAAATAAGTTGGTGATAGACAAATACCATATAATTTCACTTATAAGTGAAACCTAATGAATAAACTGAACTACCAAGCAAAATAGAGACAGACTCATAGTAAGTAGTAGGCTCATAGCTCTGGGGGTGGGGGGCAATTAGGAGGTGGAGGGATTGAGCAAAAAGGACTCATGAACATAAACAACAATTTGGTGATTGAAGTGGGGAGGAAGGTATAAGGGGATTAAATGGAAAAATACAATAAAAAAATTTTTAATTAAAAAAAAGATGTCAGTGGCAGTTTAATAGCAAGGATCTCCTGAAACTAAGGTAATAATAGGGTTTACCTCAGATCAAGAGAGAATTTGAGCTTTTGCTCAAATACAACTCTCCTCTATAAGAAAATAATTTTGTTATCAACTGCCTTTATCTTTTCTTGGATTACCTACGTTACATTTTGTGTTCATTCTATTATCAGGTTCTTCAGAGACTGAAAAGCACAATTCTGTTACCATATTTTACTTTAAGTGCATCAGATTTGTAAACAACTTGGTTGTAAAAACATCAACAATATTATTTTAAATGTCAAATAAAGGATGATATTCTCAAGTCTTTGAAACTTATAGCAAAATAATTCTGAAAGCAGTAATAAAGTCCAGGGAGGGCTGAGGTGGAGATGGCAAAAAGCCATTGCTTTCCCAGAAGTTTTCTTCCAAACTCTTAGACCTTGCACAAATATCCAAATGCCATTAGCTACAAGTAATTGCATTATTTGCAGTCTGAGCACTTTTTAAGCCAGGTTATTTGTTAATTTGCTTGTCTGTTCTAAAATCAGTGTTTTAAATAACACCATGTTTATGCTAAGACAAAGCAAATTCACACTGCTACTACAGAGCTTAAAATTTCTATAAAACCAGTTTCTTCTTACTTTTTAGAAAATAACAGGTATAAAAAAATGTTATTTGTATGGCATTAGCCTCATACTTACCAAACCCAAATAGGACTTCTTGCCAACAGGGCTCCGTGAAAGAGCACTATACTAAATTAGATGTAGGTACTAGTCCTAAATATTTCACTATTAATTGTAGAAACTTGAATAAGACATTTCTATAATAAGGATTTCAGCTATTTTTTATTACAATAGGAAAAGATGTCACTAACACACATTTTAACCTTAAATGTTTATAGTTCTAATCCAAAAAGAAAGGCCTTAAGCATAATGTTTCTCTTGTTCCATCCAAGATCCAATGACACCCACCTACCTACTGTGCAACATCAATGGGGTTCCATCAGCTTCATTCTGTTTCATAGAACTTTAGGATTCTATACCTTATCTATTTATTTGACAAAAGGACAAAATATATTTCCCATATGTTTTGGAGGTTTCACTGACAAGATTTGATGATCATCTAACTGTGAGAATAAAGAAGAATGATGTACAAAAGATGCAATGCCTTTTCCTGGCATAAACCACGAGGTGAATGCTGAAATCAGAAACATATTAAAGGGAAAGATCAAAAATGTCATTTTGGACAATCTAAATTTAAGATTCTTCAAAGAACTAACTATATATATGCAGTTAAGGATTTGAGTCTAGAGCTTAAAAGAGAGTTTGGTCAGAGAGATAAAGATATGGAAGTCATTAGCATATAAATGATATTTTAAACTGGAAATACTGCTGAAATTGACTATAGAGAAAGTATAGATTGTAAAGCCGAGGCATTGACACTGTGAACCAAGAAATTCCCATAGGTAGAGTTTTGAGGGAGGAAGATAAACTTCTGGAGGATCAAAGAAATAGCCAGAGAAGCAGCATATTAGAACAGTATGTGTAATACAAGTCAATGTCAGAGAAGTGTTCAATTGTACTGAATGCTCATTAAAGGGTGGGGTAGAACCCAAAAGGTCAAGGTGGAGAGTAAACTCACTCTTTGACATACCTCTTCTGATTCAAACACATCACAGATAAAATATAACATGAGAAATAATTACACAGCCAAACTCACAATGTATTTATTTTAATGAAATTAAATGGAAGAACAATGTGAAATGATTAGTGAGGCTAAAGCCATGAGTAGACAAGTGGGCTGGAAGGCAAACGGTGCTTATATGAAAAGGTCTGATGTTTTAAAAGACTGGTCAGGCTCACTTAATTCAGAAGGAAGGGTAAAGTTGAAAATATTACTCTTATTATTTGGGACTACACCTTATATATATGAAGCATTTAATCTAGAGTTGTATAAGGACACAAATACAGCCATATGCCTAGGATTAAAACAACATCTTAACACTGGCTGGTGGCACAGTTGGTAAGGCACCAGCCTGTGAACCCAAAAATTGCTTGATTCCCAGCCAGAGCACATAACCAGGTTGCAAGCCAGGTCTCCAGCCAGGTCCATAGCTAGAGGCAGGTGAAAGGCAACCACACATCGATATCTCTCTCCCTCTCTGTCTCTCTCCCTACCTCTCTCTCTAAAAATAATCAATAAAATCTTTTTTTTTAATTAAGAAAAAATCTTACTATGCAGCAGGAAATCCAATCTACTATTGGACAGCCTAGTTTTGGGCTGACTTTCAGGAGCTGGGTGGACCTCCAAACATTGAAGTGCTTCAGGCCTCGTCTTGCAACCTTTTCTCCAGCTATATGCGCAAGTCCATGCTTGTGTTTTGAAATACCATTACTATCCTGATGACTCCTAAATTTACATTTCTAGTTTGGACATTTTCCCAGAACTTTAGATTCACACATCTTGTAGTCAATTTGATATCTCCACTTGAATGTTTCAAGAAAGAACTCCTAATTTTGCCCCCAAACCTTGCTCCCTTCCTAATCTTCCCTTTCGCAGTTAGTTGCAACTCTATCCTTTTCATTGCTGTCTCATCCTTGGCTCTTCTCTCTTTTTCTTCGGAGTTAAAAATCCAAAGTCTTTATAATGTCCCATATTTTAGAAAGTGAAGAATGATGTTATATATTGGTTAAATATGGATGCATAAGTAATAATAGTATAAAGTGTACATAGGAATGGTGAGCCTTGAATTGTTACCTATAGTGAGAGAGAGGGGAGGACCTGAGTTTCTGAAAAAATGTACAGGGCCTCAGTTCACTCAAAAGGTATTTTGAAGAGGGTGACAGTGAGGGCATATGCAATATCAACATCAAGTGAATATGCCCAGGAGGGAAGGAAGCATGAGGGTTGATGGCTAAGGAGAGGCCTATGGTTCCAAGAGTGAGCCAAACCTTTATGATAAAAGAGTGACTGCCCATTTAAGCAAGATGGATGGAAGTTGTGGCTGAATCACAGGTCTTTTCTTGAAGGTCCTTCCTCAAATGGTTTTACAAATTTCATGGAAAACTTACCAGTGTTGCTAATAAGTCCTGGTCTTTGCATTTCCAATGCATACAATGACCATTTTTCCCAGGCTCTATAGTGGCTTCTAGGCCAGAATTGGGAGAAATTCTGTAGCATTTGAGCACATCTAGAAAGTCCTTCACCAATATCTTGGTGATAAGTCCAGCCTTTCTATGCTCTTGTAGTGAATTCTTTACTACAGTCTTCATTGCCCTTTCTGGCTTTGGGACAGAAATTATTCTATCCCACTGACTTGGTTTGTGACCCTGAGTCTCATTGTTGGTTAGGGATGAGTCTAACTCCACCTTGGCAGCATCCAGGCCCCAAAACAAATGAATATGTTAGAGGAGGAGCAGGCATGTATTTCCACACATGGAGTCTGGAGAATCCTCTGTCCATGAACATTTTCCAAAAAATGCTACCTTTTAAATAATAATAATTTAAGCAATTGAAATGCACATTGTAGTGACTATAATAAAAATATGGAAGTAGTATGAAAGCAAGAGTCATGCAGAGTAGATAGTCAAAGGGCTGGGACTTCTTACAGTTTTGCTGCCTTTCTGCCACTGGAAGGGCTGTCTCTTCTCATTACCATTGAGAAGCTTGCTTTGGCTCTGATGAGTGGCAACTTAAGTTACCTGCCAGTTGTAGTTGTGCCATGGGCAAAATGTCTTATTACACCTTCATGCCTTCTTCTTCTTTTTTTTTTTTTAAACAGAAATTTCTTTCTTGTATTTCTGAATTAAATTCTTTTTATCCTCCAGAGAACAATATTAAACCTCCAGTAATCTTCCAGATTCAAGTTGCCTTTCTCTCCTGAGTTCAAATCTTTCTTGTTCTTCTGTGTTAATATGCTAATTTGTTGTTATGGAATTTTCTTTCTTTATCAAACTGTTGTGAGCAAAATGAAGTTCTATATTTTTATATGTTTATGGATTTTAGAAAGAAAGGAAAGGAGAAAGAGAGAGAGAAACATTGATGTGAAAGAGAAACATCAATTGGTTGCTCTCATATGTGCCCTAAGCAAGGACTGAACACATACATACTAGATATGTGCCTTGATTAGGAATCAAATTCCTAAAGTTTTGGTGCACAGGATGATGCTCCAACCAACTGAACCACTCTCCAGGGTGGGTCTCTATATTAAATCTAAGTCCTGGTGACTGAAAGTAACCTCACAGGGTAATCTGATCACAAATTCCTAACTGCACTGGTCATGATGCATAGTCACACCCCAGGCATACTACTTCTTTAGTAAATGGTTTATCTTGGCCTTAAGTGAGCCCTGTTCCTTGTTCCTGTGCATCTCAGTTAACATACCTTTAAAATGCCAGTGCAAGAGTCTTTTTCAGACCCTTTGAAGCATAACCACCCTCAATAGAGTACATAATCTTATTTATTCTGTAATCCAATCCCACCAGCTTTCTTTCTCTCAGTTTTGTGTGCTCTTCCTTATGTTTCCTAAATCTCAAATACATAAAAGAAACTACAAACTAATTCTCAAGAGCATTTGAGATCTTTCTTCTCAGCATGTTGCCAGTTGGCTCAAAAAAAATCATAAAAATTCTCTACTGGTTTGGACATTCTTATGTCAACACTATCAAATGCTTCATATCAGGAACTAAAACCCATTATCTTTTGTTCTCAGCAATCTGTTTTGTACTAAGTAAAGAATTAGTAGGTATTTGCTGAGTTGATATCTAATATTTATTGTTGTGGTACAAAATACTCATTCTTACTAGATTTATAGTTCTTTTCTTTCCGAAGTTAAGTGTGGTTATGTGACTTTGGCCAACAAAATGTGAGCACAAATGAAGTTCATCACTTCTCCGCTGAAGCATTTAAGAGCTGATGTGCACTTTTTCACATTCCCTTTTCACAGAATGTGGAAGTCCACATAGACATGGCAGTGGTCCAAGAGCAAAACTGCCTGCAATGTTGAGCTTCCATATTGAGGACAGTTACCTGGAGAGTTGCCCAAACCCAAGGAGCACTTTGTATGAACAAGAAATTAGCTTAGGATGGGTTAGATTACCAAGATTTTGGGATTGTTTATTACCATAGCATAACCTAATTTATTCTAAGACACATAATAGTACAATGGAAACAAAATCCATCAAAAAAGAGAGACAGTGTGTGGGGGTGAGGGAGAGGGAGACGGACAGAGATAAAGAGGGATATCTAAATCAAAATTCTAGATTTTCCATTTAATAGCAATGTGACTTTTGCAAAGTTAAGAAAGATCTTATATCTCAGTTTCCTCATTTATAAAAAAAATAACTACCCTTGCCTACATTGCAGATGTGTTATAAGGTTATAGAAAATACCTAATAAGTATTTATCATATAACAGATGTTTAATAAATAGTAGTTATCATTTTCTAAACAGTTTATGATCTTTTTGAAATTAAGATATAAATAGAGCCCTGGCTGGTGTGGATTGGCACCAGCTTGTGAACCCAAAGGTCGTTGGTTCAATTCCCCAGTCAGGGCACATAACCAGGTTGCAAGCCAGGTCTCCAGGCAGGTCCGTAGCTGGAGGTGGGTGAAAGACAACCATACATTGATGCTTCTCTCCCTTTCTTCCTCCCTCTCTGCCCTTTTCTCTAAAAATAATGAATAAAATCATTTTAAAAAGGTATAAATAGAGAATTTCTAGTTAAGATGACAGCACAGGTAAACGTAATAATCACATTCTTCTATAGCCATATCAAAATCATAACGAAACTAGAAAACAAGCATCATTCATACCTACCTAGAATCTGGCTGAATGGAAGATCTGCAACTAGCAAAGTAAAGAAGAAGCCATATTAAGGCTAATAAAAGGGACAAACACATGAAATGAACTAGCCCCACAGTCATGTATGGTGGATAAAAATTGGGAAGGATATCTTGGCTGCAGAGATCTCTCCTGAGTAGTTGGGGGTCCTAGGTGTACACCAGGCCCTCTAGCCCAGGGTTCCAGTGCTAGAAATACAAGTTATCATAACTTCTGGCTATAAAAACCAGCAAATATTAAGGCTGGGTGAGATGGAGTACTTCTGGAACTTAGGCAGTTCTTAAAGGGCCCACACAGAAACTTACATGGACTCATTCCTTCTAAGCTCCAGCACTGGGGCAGTATCAGAAACATATGGGCAGGAACTGAATTGTCTGGCATCAGGATGTGACCTTGGGGGCAGAAGCTTTCTCCCAGAAAGAAATACTGGCAGAGACCATGGTTCCTTTGGTGAACCCTCCCACTACACAGCCAGCTGGTGAATACCATATCTGAGATTATCAGCCTGGCTCACATTGTTTGCTGCCCCTCATCCTGATTCCTTGAGGCCATGCCTCACTCAAATTTCAGGTCCACCCAAGTTGTTTCCAGTGGCTTTTCCATACCAAAGGCCTGTCTCAGCTCATGTTTTAGAGTCCTCTAAAATATCTCAAACAAGCAGCACCTGGACTCAGCAAGCCCCATACATCTTGCTAAGTGACCTCAAGCCTGGTGATAACCACCTTGAATCCTGCTTGGCCTCTCCTGGGTACCTCCTAACCCAGCATGAGTAGCAGCCATCTGCACTTCTCTTTGAAGCTCATTCTGAGTGGCCCTGGGAGAACACAGACAATGGCTGACCTTGGCCTGCACCTATTAGGAGACCTCAGAGCTAAAGGATTAGACCATGATGAAGCACCACCCTCCAATCACCTCCATAAGCAATACACTCAAGGGGAAAGCTCAGTGCGCAACAGAGCTATGCTAAAGTAAGCCACACTCTAGTCATAGCCAGTCCTTATAGCTGATTAACCTGGGGGTAAATCTCTCCCATTAGTTTGCCAAAAATAATCAAAGCTCAACTACAATAGGAAAATGTACACAGCCCACATGAGGGATGCACTTGGAATGCCCAGCTTGGGTGATTGGGGAAGCTGTGCTAATGGACCCTGCAGGGCTCCTAATATCAATCCTGTGAAACACAGTAGCTCTATCTAATGCATAGAAACAAATGCAGGGAGGCAGCTAAAATGAGAAGACAAAGAAAGATGTTCCAAATGAAAAAACAAAACAAAACTACAGATAATGAACTAAACAAAATGGAGACAAGCAACCTATCAAATGCAGAGTACAAAACACTGGTTATGAGGATGCTTAGTGAAATTAGCAGAAGAGTAGATTAATTTAGTGAGAACTTTAACAAAGAGATAAAAAACAAAACAAAAAAAAAACCATAGAAAATATACAAAAGAACCAGTCAAAAATAAAAAATACATGAACTGAAACAAAAAAATGCATTACCAAAAAAATGCAGGGAACCAAAAGTATAGCAGATGGCAGAGGATAAAATCAGAGCTTCATAAGATAAGGAATCAAAAAGTAGCCAATCTCATAAGAAAATGAATCAAAAAGTAGCCAATCATAACAGCAAAAGAAAAATGAATATTAAAAAAATGTTAGTGCAAGAAGCTTTTGAGGCAACTTCAAATATACCAATAACCACATCAGAGGGTGTTGGAAGGAGAAGAGTAAGAGTAAGAAATTGAAAACCTATTTAAAAGAATATGACAGAAAATGTCCCTAAGCTGGTGAAGGAAATAAACATACAAGTTCAGGAAGCACAGAGATTCTCAAACAATGTGGACTTAAATAGACCCATACCAAGTCACATTATAATTAAATGCAGAAGGTTAAAGACAAAGAGAGGACCTTTGTTTTTAAATGTTCATAATTTTAATAATATTTTATTTATTTATTTTTAGAGAGAGAGGAAGGGAGGGAGAAAGAGAGGAAGAGAAACATCAGTCAGTTACATCTTGCACACCCCCAACTAGGGACCAGGTCCACAAGCAGGCATGCCCTAACTGGAAATTGAACTGGTGACCTTTTGGTTTGCAGGCCAGCACTCAGCCCACTGAGACACACCATCCAGGGACAAAGAGAGAATCTTAAAAGCAGCAAGAGAAAATAGTTAGTTATCTATAAGGAAGCTTCATAAGACTATTAACTGTTTCTCAACAGAACTTTGTAGACCAGAAGAAATTGGCAAGAAATATTCAAAGTCATGAAAAGTAAGGACCTACAACCAAGGTTACTCTACCTAGCAAAGCTATCATTCAGAATTGAAGGACAGAGAAAGAGCTTCCCAGACAAGAAAAAGCTAAAGGAGTTCATCATTACCAAACCAGTATTATATGATATGTTAAAGAATCTTCTTTAAGAAGAAGAAAAAAGATCAACAATATAAAAAATAAAATGGTAATACACACACACACACACACACACATATATATAATCAATAATGGAATCTATAAAAAATAAAATAAGTGAAAATCAGAGCAAAAACAGACTCACATATATGGAGATCATTTTGACTGTTGCCATATGGGAGAGAGGTTGGCGAGATAGGTGAAAAGGGTGAGGGATTAAGAAGTACAACTTGGTTTTTAGACAGTAGTAATGGTGATGTAAAGTATGGCATAGGGAATATAGTCTGCTAACATTCTAATAACTATGTATGTGTCAGATGGGTGCGATATTTATTGGGGTAATCAGTAAGTTATGTAATGTCTAATCACTGGGGTGTACACCTGAAACTAATAAAATAATGTATGGTAACTGTAATTGAAAAATAAAAACTGATTTTAAAAGATTATATATATATATATATATATATATATATATATATTCATATAATATACATCCATATAATATATATTATATATGTGTGTATGTGTGTGTGTGTGTGTGTATACATTACTTGGCATAATGCCAAGAAAATACCACAGCCTGAGTAAACATGAATAATTAATCTGAATATTTTCAAGAGTGTACCTGTAAACTATATAATGAGAGGCTTAGGGAGGTACTCAAAGGACAATTTCTAAGTTAATAAAGAATGAAAATAAAGCCTGAGTACAAAGTTGACCCTGACCTTTTGAGAATTCAGAGGGTAATGTGTTCCTAAATAATGAACAGCACTTGCACAGTATGTCCAATGTGTTGGTCCCAGCCCTTCAACATATGTCAAATACTAGACCTCTTTGTCCTCACTGTCTTGTTCCTAGATGTTTGTTCTGTAATTAACCTTTGAAAAGTCCCACAATTCATCTTTAATCTTCCTATATTCTTCCTAATTATTATTTAGCCAGTTCAGGGTCTTGGCTTGATTCAGCATCTAAGATTTTAATTTCTCAGACTCATTACACACTGGCGATATGCCATGACCATCAACAGTAACCATTTCTACTGAAAAGAAAATTAATTATTCTACTTAATGAAATGTAGGTTTTTTTTTTTTTTACTTCAGTCACTGCATTCCTGAGAAAGACTTAAGATAAAAATGTCCCTCCTCAAAATATGATAGTTTGTTTTAAAAGTCTAAATAATTTCAACTCAGTCATAAAGATTTAAAGAATGGTTTGGGAGACTTTTGATGATGTCAGGTAAAGATCATGGGGTTCAAAATGTGAGGTGAATCTGAATGAATTCCAGTTTCTACACTTAATAGCTATTTACTTTGTGAAAATCTATCTCTTTTTTTAACGTCTGTGTCTCACTTTTCTTATCTATTAATTTGAAATTCTAATAATATTTGTATCCTGTAATTGGATGATTAAATCAAATAATCTAAATAACCCACATAAAACATGTAACCAAATACCTACTATAAAGTTAGTGCTAGATGAAAATGTGGGACATCATGGAAAATGTGGGAAAATGTGACATAATGGAAATTATATTTTCCTTAGGAAATGAATGGACAAACTTAAAATTGAAGAGCTATGTAGAACTGAGCTTGAGTGAACACTTATTCTCAGAAAATAATAATAATAATAATAAGGGCTGATCTCTGAGATAGGGACTTTAGTTATACCAGGAGGCCATAAAGTATACTATCTCTGAGATAGTATACTCTAGTATACTATCTAGTATCCCTGAGATAGTATACTCTAGTTATACTAGAATAGAGAACTGTTGCACTCAGAACTGTAAAGAACAACCAACACTGCAATGCAGGATTTGAAATATCATCTAAATTCTGAAGTATGGACACAAGTTGGGTAGATGGAGATATTAGGTGGGTGGTGGAAGAGACAACATGAGCTATTATGTTATGGCAATTGAAACCATTCTTGTTACATATGGAAAAGAATGAGATGACCAGCTAATAGGAGCTGACAGTTTGCCTTGGACCAGCATAAAAGAAGTGAGACAGAGTGGTGGCATTCATTTAGGGAAAATCAAAATATGCAAAAGTACTTTCATTTTATTCTGGAGATTTGGAGATTTTGCAGGGTGGAAACATGGTGGGACAGAGCTTTAGATTAATTTTCTCTAATTGTTCTGTATGTAAGGTGGCATTGATTTTGGGTAACAATGGGGCAAAGCAGGTTGTTAAGAGATGATAGTAATAGCAGTGTGAGCAATGGAAACTTGGAGTTGTGGCAAATGTGAGTAGAGCAGAAATAGTTGTCTCAAGAGCCATTCTCAAGAAAGCTGTTATAGGGTATGGTGGAATATTCCAAGTAGGAAATTAAATTAATAACAAGTAAATGTCAAGGATGACCTAGATGAGTGTTTTGCATCAAACTTAGAAGGTTCACCCCATTTGCCAAAGAAATCTTTTAAAAACTTCCTTTGTGAAAGCATTCATTGAAATCTGAATGACAAATGAGACAGAACAGAACTATTGAACTACCTGGCCAGAGCTGAATGCTATTTTTAGGGTGTCTATGTGTTGACTGGCTTATCAGGGGAGACTGAGGAGATATTAATGCCAATCTGCTTTGCCTGGCATGTAACAGATCTATGAACTCAACATGGGAAGCTATGAATACATTGCATTTTATTTGCTCCTTATCCAGTTTTGCATCATGGAGTCAGAGACTCAGAAGAGATCCTTGAGAAGTTCTTGTTTTCCCTTAAGTGTATACATGGCTTCTGCAAGAAAGAACTTGCTTCATCTGGTCTATTATCTGTCACTGAAAGCTCCTTCTATGCCAGGCTTTCAGCCCTAGTGCATGTCAGACTGCTTCTTCCCTTCACCAATGGTGGCTAAAGCATCAAGTCCTTCATTAACAGGCTTACATCAGTTGATTAACACCAATGGAAAACTATAAAAATGCCACAAGGTAAAAAAAGAAAAAAGCTGAACTAAAGTAAAAAACCAGTAAGTGGAAAAGTTTGCACATAAAATTATATCTTTAGCACAAACTTTTATTTTTAAGATTTTATTTTATTATTTTTAGAGAGCAGAGAAAGGAGAGAAGCAGAGAGGGAGAGAGACATCAATGTATGGTTGCATTTTTCACCTGCCTCTGGCTATGGACCTGGCTTACAACCTTGTTATGTGCCCTGGCTGGGGAATTGAACCAGCAACCTTTGGGTTCTCAGGCTAGTGCCTTATCCATTTTGCCACCAGCCAGGGTGTTTAGCATAAACTTTAACATATAAATTGCATCAAGAAAGCAGACCTACAGAGATCATTTAATCTATTCAAGTGTCTTCAACTAGAGTAATTCTCAATCCTGACTGCATAAGAGAGTTATATGGAGAGCTTCCAAAAGATATAATAATTTGATATTTAAAACCAAAATTCAGTTAGTTATAATGTACAGTTTATAATAAAATTGGAGTAAACTGGTATTTGGCAGTTTAAACAAAGTAACATCCATGTAAAAATTAATCATTGTTCCATGTAAAATTTAATTTAAAAATTCATAATTTACAAAAGTACACACATTTTGTTGGTAGTACATAAGAAAATTTACATATATAAATATCACAAAATTCACAATTAGGCTTGACATTTATTTAGTACTAGAAAACTTTATGGTGAATCTACTAATATTTTTGTTAATAAGATATACCTGAAATAATTGATTCAGACTACCAATAAATTGACATTTTATTGCATAACTAAGATCAATTGGTTTTACAATACATCTAGCAATCAAGTATTTCACCAATAACTTAAGTGAGATCTAGCTGAAGCAGCCAGATTTGAGAAATACTCTCATGTATTCTAGCCTGGCTGATTATTAGGGTCATTTGAGGAATTTATAAAAATATCAGTGGTTGGGTCCAATGCCACAAGATTCTTATTTAAGTGTTTTTGGGTGGAACCCAGGCCTTGGTCCCCAGGTTATTCTAATGTAAAGCCAGTTTGAGAATCAGTGAACTGATCAATGGCGCTCAAAATGTTCTGATAAATTCAAGTCTTAGTTATTTGCAGTTGAGAGGCTTAGTATTTGTAGTGTAGATGATTAGTGAAGCCATACAATGTAGGGCAAAAATAGGTGTACAGTTGTGAGTATACAAATAATACAGTGTATTCTTATATTATTATTTATTATTGTGTTATTTCCTACATGGAAAACTATAAACCTACTTTTGCCCCACTCTGTAGTAATCCTGAGTTGCCGATTAATTCCTTTACTTTTTATCTTTCCTTTACAAGAGAATAATTAATTTTGTAATTTTAGTTCAGAAGAATATAAGCAATTAAAATCTAAAAATTGCTAAGAATTCAAAATTTGATTTTCCATTATTAAGGGTTAAGTTCCACTGATCCACATTGATTCTTTAAAAAGTATATAAATACAAAAGAGTAGGAGGCACTGATAAGACACCATTTGAGATATATAACAAAATTAAAATTAAGGTCATGCTGACCCATAGTGTCAGAGAATGTCATCTACTAAGCACAAAGAAAACAAATTGTTGCATGTTATTCTTCCACTGGCTGTAAAGGGAGGAAAATATTTTGAGGAACAGAATTAATAAAATATTAAAATAACTAGGAAGAAAAGCTAATAATTTAAGACATTCTGTAATACAAACTGAGCCTGAACAATAGAGCTTCTCTTTTGATTCTGCTTCTAATTACAGAAATAACAGTTTTTTCTGGATCAGCCCTCTCTTATCTGTCAGCTCCAATAGACACGAAACCAGTTTTCAAAAGACCAAATGTAAAAAAAATGATTCATGCTTTCTGTCTCCACTTTTTCCTCCTACTTAGTTATTCTCCAATGTAAAAGGGAAGCTGAACCATCTACTAGCACAATGGCTTCTACATTGCAGGCCTTAGCTGCTCTACAGTCGTTGGATTATTCCACTGTAGATTCTCTCAACCATGGTCAGTGGTCTCCAAAGGCACAAGTCAGAGAGGGACGAGGAGCATTGCTATAAAGCAGTGAGCCTATGGAAATTTTTCCCCCAAGGACAGATTATGATTTTTAGGTGTGGGCTGCTTAATTGGCAAAAAGTTTAAACTGAGTAAGAGATCTTTTGGAAAAATGCAAAGAGCAACCTGCTCTAGATCTTAATTACACAAGAGACTTTATTCCTTTATTCGGGGGACTAAATGTTGATAGTAAATCAACTGGAGGATCTCTTCAGCCAGGACAATGTGATTGACATATTTTATATTAATGTCTGTATATACTTGGAGGAGATTTGAAATTTGAAGGCAGACTTTTGGCTAAGTCTACCCTCTACCTAAAAATGCATTGCATTTTGTCTGTAAATTAAGGTCAGGTTGTTAAATGAAAGGGCTCTACATCCCTAAATACTCTATTCTACCATTGTGCTTAATTAATCATGGACATCTTAACATCAGTTTTTTTGGGGGAGACATAAGAGAAATCCATAAAAAATTCAAATGAATAAATAACAAACATCTTTAAAAACAAAAGGGAAAATGCAAGGAAATTTACATAATTAAGAAAGTTTGCATGATTCTTCAAATATGAGGTAAATGCAGGTATATACAATAGTAATCATTGTGGTATTCCACAGTTGCACAGCAACTTATATTTTCATATATCTTGTTTTATTATTAAAATAACTGTGTAAAACAGGTAGAGTACATCATTATTCCCATTTGACAGATGCATAAATTGAGTTAAGAAATTATCGAGGCCCCCTAAAAAAGGAAAAAAAAGAAGTTAATTTTCTGTTGAAGTCACATAGCTTGTTAATTATGGAATTGAGACTTGAAAGTACATTGTCTAAAACCTAGATTAGTCATCTCTTTCCCAAAAATAGTGTCAGAATATAGAAAAGAGAACAAAAACTATTAACTTTGTTCTGCATTTCATATTAATTTTCCCCCAAAATAATCATAAAACACTTTGAGATAATGCATATGAAGTCTAGAAAGAGAGGAAGGGAGAGAAACATCAATGTATGGTTGCCTTTCACCTCCCTCCAGCCATGGACCTGGATGGAGACCTGGCTTGCAACCTGGTTATGTGCCTTGGCTGAGAATCCAACCAGCGACCTTTGGGTTTGCAGGCCAGAGCCTTATCCACTGTGTTACTACCAGCCAGGGCCTTAAAATATTCTTCTAAATGTCTAACATAACAGTATTTCTACTCGCACTTGTTCTTTTTTCTTTTTCTTTCTTATTTTAAGACTAAACTTTTCCATATGCTATTAACTCATTTTCATAATCAGGATCTGACATGAATATTTCTGGGCCTCAAGTGAGCTTTTGTTTCATTTAACAGTTTATTAAGACTCTCCTACTCCAGAACAAGGTCTAGATTCTGCAGGCAGGGAGGTTGAGAAGAGAAATGAGGGTTCAGTTTTCATGTCACATCCTTAAGAAAAATGAGACAATAACAGAGTAAATATATATATATACTTAGAGATAATACTAAGTACTATAAAGAAAATATAATGGTAATGTTATACCTTGGTAATATTATAGAGAATGACAGAAGAAGTAGTTAAGAGTCAGATGTTGATGGGGTGGTCAGGTAATGTCACCTCTGATAAGGTGACATTTAACATAAAACTAAATGGCAATGGCAAAAAGGAAGTAGCTATTTGATGATTACTGAGGAGAACATTTCAAGCAAAAGCCACACAGAGACAAGGTGCAAAATCCTAGAGTCTAGACAGCAAGGGTGATACTTGCAAAGAAAAGGATTCTGTAATACTCAATTAGAAATTCATTTAGAAAATAAGAAAACTCACTCATAAATTTGTGTATATATTAAAATCCCATCAATTATACACACAGGGGTGTTAATAAGATTGATATAAATGTCTTTCCCATCTTGGTTGGTGTGGCTTGACTAGTTGGAGCATCATCCTGTACTAAAAGGCCATGAGTTCAATTCTCCCTCTGGGAATATGCCTAAGTTGTGATTTGGTCCTAGTTGGGGAGTGCATAAGAAGCAACTGATCATTGATGTTCCAATTTTTCTCTCTCAATGTTTCTATCCTCTCCCCTCTCTCCCTTCCTTCACCTTTCTCTAAAAATCAATAAGCAAGTTTACCCTCAGTTGAGGATAAAAGAAAATGTCTTTCCCTTAGAATTTTATAAGCCAACCTATGTCAAAACAAAGAGGAATGCTGTTTGAACATTCATTCTGGAGACTGAAATTTGGGTAGCCTATGCTCTGTGAAGCAACAGGGGGCTAAGAAAATATAAGGGCCTCCAAATAGTTGATTAAAAATGGGAAAAGAATATGAATAGACATTTTCCAAAGAAGATATGTAAGGCCAATAAACACCTGAAAAGGTACTTAACATCATTAACTACTTTGTAAATGCAAATCAAAAGCACAGTAAGGTAGTACTTCATGCACACTAGAATGATTATAATAAAAGAACAAGATAATAATAAATATTGATGAAGATGTAGAGATATTTGAAAATTTATGTATGGCTTGTGGTAATGTAAATGATGTAGTCATTTTTGAAAACAGTGTGGCAGTTCCTTCAAAGATTAACCATAGCTTTATCATATGAACCAACAATTTCATGCTAGATATATATGGAAGAGAAGTTCAAATATATGACTATATAAAAACTTGTATATGAATATTCACAGCAACAATATTCAAAATAGCCAAAATGGGGAAACAAAAATTTCCATCAAGGATGAATGTATATATAAAATGTGTTATATCCATTCAATGGAATATTACAGGGCAATGAAAAATGAAGTGCTGAAGATGGTGGATGAGTAAGTGGAGCTACACCAATCTCCTCCCTGGTTGCATCTGTAATGACTTTTTTGGAGAAAAAGTCAGTTGGAATTACCAACAGAATACCAGCTGGAAAGAAGTCCTATAACCATGGATGAATAGAAGAGAATGCTTCATCACAACGGAAATGCAAGAGGGCTGGCGGGGCCCCCATTGGAGGCAGCAGCTGAAGGGATGGAGCCTGGGGCTCCACCTGAGAAAGGTGAGTCCTGGTCCCCGAGTTGGGTGTCCCAGCTATAGCAACATGGCGGAGAGTAGAGGAGCATCCAGCTGAGAAGGGTGGAAAGCCATGGAGTTTGCTGACCTGAGAGAGTGCTGGAGCCAAAGAACTAGTAGGGTGACCACAGCGACAATACATTGGCACCAACCTACCCTAGGCTCCAGTGGAGGTAGGGCAGAGGGGACTGAAGACATGTGGGGAGAGTTTGTGGTGGTGATTTGGAGGAGAGAAGTGGGGAAGTGGCTGTAGGGATCACGGTGCTGACTCATCACCCACACCAGGTCAGACTGTGGGGCGCCAAGCAGCTTCCCTAGAAGGGTCCTCATAGCCCCACCCACTGGAAGCAATCTGCCCCACCCAGCAGTGCCAGAGCCTGGCGCCTGATCACAATTCTTTGATTTACATCTAAATAAACCTCTCCTGCTCTGCCCTATCTGAACATAGATACAATAGTTGGCACCTGAAGAGGTATCTCTCACCAGCAGCACCTGGGCCTGGCAGCTGATCACAAACTCTCTGACTTACAGCTGGGTCAGACAGTCAGCCCCACCCCCCTCTCTCTGCCCCCTTCCCCAGTGCCATACAAGCCTGGTGGCTGATCCTAGATTCATTGCTTTGCAACTGAGTCAGTCCTTCTCACTCGCAGAGCCTGGGCCTGGTGGCTGATTACAAACTCTCTGACTTACAGCTGGGTCAGTCAGCCCCACACAGTGGTGTGCAAGCTTGGTGGCTGATCCTGGATTCATTAGTTTGCAACTGAGTCAATCTTTGCCCAGCAGCACCTGGGCCTGGTGGCTGATTACAAACTCTGATTTATAGCTGACTCACACAGTCAGCCCCACACAGTGGTGCACAAGCTTGGTGGCTGATCATGGATTCATTAGTTAGCAACTGAGTTGGTCTGTCTCACCCAGTGGCCCCTGGGCCTGATGGATGATCACAGATTCATTGGATTACAATAGAATCTTTCAGTCTAGACAAATGCCACATGAGCCTGGTGGCTAATCACAGATTCATTGGATTACAATTAAACCTTGCTGCCTAGCCCAGTGGCGCCTCACTGATCACAGACTCACTGATTTACATCTGAATCTATCCCACCAAGCTGCACCTAAGCTAGTGGCTCATCCATTGGATTACAATTGAACCTCTTTGTCTGTCCCAGCAGGGCCTGGAATAGAAGCTGATTCACTGATTTACAATTGAATCAGTCTGTCCCCCAAGTTGCATCTGATCCTAGCAGTGGATCACAGATCCACAGGATTACAACTAAATCAATCCTTCCAGCCTAGCAGTTCCTTAGCCTAGCAACTGATCACAGTCTGGTTGGATTACAACAAAACCTAAAAATGGGGAGAAAAAGAAAGAGTCCATCACCAAAAGGAAAGGAGGAATCCCCAGAAAGATCACTAAATGAAACAGAGGCAAGAAAACTCTTAGATATGGAATTCAAAATAATGATGATAGAGAAGCTCAATGAGCTCAGTGAGCTCAAAAAAAAACTACAAATAACTCCAGGAGAACTATGAAGAACTCCAGGGAACCTGCAAGGAACTTACTGAGAACCATGCCAGCATTAAAAAGGACATAGAACTATCAGTAAGAGCCAGGAGAAAATGAAAAATACAGTTTCTGAATTGAAGAATATAGTAGAAGGAATCAACATCAGGCTAGATGGAGCAGAGGATCAGATCAGTGAGCTGGAGGACAACGTAGAAAAATATTCCAGGGAGAACCAAGATGGCAGAGGAGTAAGTGAAGCTACACCAATCTCCTCCCTACACTAAACTGGAATTACAAATTAAATGGGGAGAAATCATCCAGAATAACCAACAGAACACCAACTGGAGAGAAGCCTTATTACCAGGGACAGAACAGAAGAGCTGATTTATCACAATGTGACCTATAGGAAATGTGAAGATGCGAGAGGACTGGCGGGGCTCTCACGGGCAGCAGCTGAAGGGACGGAGAAACGTCTCAGTAGCCAGGGTGAGAAAGGTAGGATCTAAACCCCCAACTGGGCTTCCCAGCCTACAGCAACACAGCTGAGAGTAAAACAGCACCCAGCTGGGAAAAGCAAAAAGCCACCAGGTTTAACCAGCTTGACAGAGAGAATGAATTCTTAAAAGGACTATGCATGAAAATACAGAGGCACCTACCTACCCTGGGCTCCAGCAGAGGAAGGGCACAGTGGACTAGAGAAGCTTGGGGAAAGTTTGGGTCAGTGGCTTTAGGGGGAGAGTTGAGGGAGCAGCCCCTGTGTCCAGTGCTGATGCATCCCCCATACAGCCAGCAGACCACTCTTCTCCAAAGGCTGGAAGCCTGAGGGGAAGCCAGAGCCCCAACTATAGGAATTAATGCCTAAACCTGACCTCAGATGACAGGTTGACTGGATTAACAATTGAATTCATCTGCCCTGCCCAGAGGTGCCTAAAATTGACCACCGATCACAAGCTGATTGGATTAACAACTAAAGGAGACAAACAAAGACAGTGGATCTCTGAGTCTTAAACTGGCTGACTAGGCCCAGACTGGGACACAAGTTGATGTCACCAAGCACAAATACAGGCAGTATAAAAAAGTGCACCTCTACACTACAGAAGGTCACAACACTAAGACAGTAAGTCAAAGCAGACCAATCCAAGAAGCAGTAACAAACAAGAGTCACATAAAATGGGGAGACAAAGAAATAAACCCTCAGCAAATGAAAAGGAGGAATCCCCAGGAAGAGTGCAAAATAAAATAGAGGAAAGCACCCTATCAGACATGGAATTCAAAATAATGATGATAGAGAAGTTCAATGAGCTCAGTGAGTTCAAAGAAAACTATGAACAACTCCAGGGGAACTACAAAGAACTCCAGGAAAGCTACAAGGAACTTACTGAGAACTACACCAGCATTAAAAAGGAACATCCAATGGAGTAAAAACAGTCTATTCAACAAATGGTGTTGGGAGAACTGGACAGCAACATGCAAAAAGATAAAACTAGACCACCAACTTACACCATACACCAAAATAAACTCAAGATGGATAAAGGATTTAAACATAAGCAGTGCCACCATAAAGGTCCTGGAGAAAAATATAGGCAGTAAACTTTCGGA
>PVIW01005845.1:6605-98216 GCA_004026585.1 Noctilio leporinus | reverse complement strand
TGCCTGGAAGATATAATCCTACTTGTCAAACATGGATGCTGATGAGTCATGAACAGGACATTAGCAATTCTAATGTCCACTAACCAACTTTTGATTCAGAGCTTTCTGTTGACTTGAGTGACTCTACCATTCTTGGACAACAGTAAGATTTAAAACAAAAACAAACAAAAACAGTGAACCATACCTTTTCAATGTATCGACTTTTGCCCCTCGCTCTATTAAATAATTGACCATTTCTTTTCTGTCTTCGGCCTGTGCAAGTGCAAGTGGTGTAAGGCCATCCTGTAAAGCAGCAAGAACAATTTATAATGTATAGCATTACCTATATCCAAACTGAATTTTAAAAGTTATAAAAGACCCTCTGAACTTAGACGTTTAACATAGAAAGTAAATAGAAAGTAGCCCCTTCCTTTTCACTCCTCTGCTGTCACTGACTAGTCTGTCTCTTTAAAATGCCCTCCTCTCTCCCTCCAGTAGATTAACTGCAACATCATTTTCCAGAGGTCATTTCAAACATTTACAGCACTGGTTAAAGAATCTTTGTTCCTATCACAGTGTCTATCAAAGTATACTGTTGTTATTTTTTAAATATATTTTTAAATTTTTTATTTTCAAAAACAATTTGAAACCATAGAAAACTTGTAAGAATCATATCATAAACTTCCATATATGATTCCCTAGATGCATAAATTGCTAGTACTTTTCTATACTTATCTTTTTTTGTCCCCATACTGTCCTTATTTTATTGCTTCCCATCTAAACCAAGAGCTTCTTGAGAACTGAAGGCTATTGTTTGATCTCTGTACCTCCAAACTATAAAACATAGCAGTAAGTACTTTTAGTATTTTCTTTGAATTAACAACCTAGATGATTAAATCTAGAGTAGTATTTCCTAAATTGTCTTTCAAATAATATGTACTTGGCCTGAAGTTTAGTACTATGTCCCAACAGAGAAAGGATCCGGAAAGATCACCAGTAAGAAATATTACAAAACTCCAGTCAGGGCACATAATCAGGTTGCAAGCCAGGTCTCCAGCCAGATCCATGGCTGGAGGCAGGTGAAGGGCAACCATACATTGATGTTTCTCTGTTTCTCTCCCTCTCTGCCTCCCTCCCTTCCTCTGTTTCTGGAAATAATAAAATCTTAAAAAAGAAAGAAAGAAAGAAAGAAAGAAATATTACAAAACTCTGCACTGTATGTCCAGTATTAAAGAAATGTTTAACTTTGCTTTCTCCTGGTTTGTCAATAATTTTCTGTGGCAAAAATGAACATTTGTAAATTAAGGAGTTTTGGGGCTATAGCTTGGAGAGAGAGCTTTTCAACAGACGCGAAGAATTTTTCCAGATC
Source organism: Noctilio leporinus (assembly GCA_004026585.1). Classification (NCBI taxonomy): domain Eukaryota; kingdom Metazoa; phylum Chordata; class Mammalia; order Chiroptera; family Noctilionidae; genus Noctilio; species Noctilio leporinus. The sequence goes on along the minus strand of PVIW01005845.1, from coordinate 96,868 downwards.
ATACACACTTGCTTAACTCCCTTCTACCAAAGCTATCAGGATCCAGGTTCAATGTCAATCACTCTTACTCAAAAGGGTTTCTAGAAATATAGACTGTAAGTTAAAAGAGACAGGCTTCAAATGAACTTTGATTGCTTACTACTAAATGGTTCATGGGTCTTCTTCTATTATGAGATGATAGCTTTTCATCTTAGCTCCTGGAAAGCTCAATATGAAGCCCTGGCTGATGGCACAGTGGATAAATCACCAGCCTGTAAACCCAAAGATCTCTGGTTCGATTCCCCAGCCAGGGCACCTAACCAGGTTGCAGGCCAGGTCTTCAGCCAGGTCTCCAGCCAGGTCCATGGCTGGAGGCAGGCAAAAGGAAACCATATATTGATGTTTCTTTCCCTCTCCGCCTCTGTCCTTCCTCTCTCTTTGGAAATAATAAATTAAATCTTAAAAAATAAGAAAGAAAGTTCAATATGAAACTTATTCTCAATTATGTTGACAATCCTTGGACCCTAATGATTATGTACTTTTAAAAATTTTTGTTTTTATTCTGATTGTTTTAATTGCCCTTAAAGTTATTTTACATTTGAAGCAAAATGTAAGTCATAAATTAAAATATAATGGTTTATCAATAAAAATTTTAACTCTATACAAATTATTTGCAGCATAAATGAAGCTACTAAATCACTTGCATTTTTGAGTAGTTATGCTATGGGAAAAGATATAATATTGTTTGGAATATGTATGCCCTATTCAGCTCTAACTGTGCTTAACCTCATAAGACTTACAGATATTCCAATGAGAATGTGACTTGATAGTAAGAAGCTAGGAAATTCCTGGCCAAGTGGAATGGGGAAACTGAGATAAGAAAATTAAATAAGGCCAAATAATTGGAACAACTTACAGCAAGCTGGTGAATCACAAGACCTTCTCTCCCCTAACAAAAGACTCTTGAGAGCAAAGGGTTTATACTTCTCCCCCCAACCCCCAACCCCAACCAGAGAATATACAGCTGAAATCAGCCTCATCTGGGAAATAGAGAACTGAGACTTAATTGACAACATTTTGGGAGCTAAACCCAAGGACAGTGAAGTCAGGGGAAGATGACAAAAACCCCATTGGAAGTCAGACGGAACCAACATAAAAGTCAAATAGTACAGCAAACCAAAGAACAATCCCAACCTACCACCCCCCATATGCTCATTTTGACTCCATCTGCATATTAAAAATGCACCTGGAAAGCTGATGCATATTCTGCTGACCCCTCTCCCCCTCTAAGATTCTTGCTCTCAGAAGAGAGATAAAACCCTCCTAACTTTTCTAGGGAACCAAAGCAGAGCAGCACCGAGGCTCTCTCCTCCTGTTTCTTCTACGCTTTGTTTCACTGTCCCCAGCTTTAATGACATCCTCTCAAAATCACCTGGACTCGTGTTGTAAAACCTTTCTGAAGCTGCCACTATACAATCTAACAAAAATGGTTTTAAATGAAGTTAAAGACAACCAGGCACTACTAAAGCTGTTGTATAGAAACAATAAAAAGAACTTTTTGGCCAACCCAGTATGTCAAATTGACCCTACCCTTGTCAACCGAGGCCATTCCTGTCAGGGTTGCAGTGGCGAGAGGTAAGGTCGGTCCAGGAGCAAAAGTGAGTGAACTGCTTCGCCAGCACCTGCGCCCCGCGCACAGCTGCAACCCGGCTGAGGGGCACACGAGCTGAGCAGGAGCTACACTCTCACGTGGAAACCTCGGGGAGGTGCGCACCTAGTAGGGAGGCCATGGGCACACGCCGATGCCTTTGCTCACGTCAAGGCAGGACCTGGCTCTCTTGCCGCAGCCTTCAGAACTTTGGGGTCCTGGGCTGTTTGGGGCCTGTGGGCTTCCGCTTCCCTTTCCCACCTGCCCTCACCCTGCTCCCACTGCTGGGAACTAGGTCTCTTCCAGCCACCCATCCCCAGCGGCACCCATTCCCTAGGCCCCTGCCTGCATAGCAGCCAGCCACACCTTCACGCACTCCCCCAGGCCTTCCGTCCTTTGCGGGCGCTCAGCCTATCACCCACTCCCGGCACTAACGGGAGGTTTCCCTTCCGGGCTGAAGGGTAGCTGGAGACAGAGCTTTGCCCTTTCCATGGACCCCACATTTCTCAGCCCTTCCCACCTGGCTTTGGAGATGTTTCCATGGTGACAGGGCCTGACATATTGTATTCAGTATATGTACGTGAGAGAGAACATGCTCATGGCTAAAATAAAAACATGCATTTCAAATATTTTATCAGTAAAGTTGGTTGATGTATACCTTGTTTTTTGCTTCAATATCTGCCCTTTCGGAAAGCAGCTTTGCTACTATAGATGTATTTCCATCAAGGACTGCGTGGTGGAGGGCAGTGTTGCCATCGATGTCCTTTACATTTGTGTCAGCACCGCAGTCTAGCAGAATAGTTGCACATTCCTCTTCCTGGCATTGGATGGCCTGTCAGCATTAAGCCGAGAAATAGATTGTAAATGCTAGGAATTCCAAGTAAACATTCCACAAATTTCACCAACAACTTAAAACTAAATGAGATAAATTCATTTTTATTCTAATTAAATCAAATCCGTCTCACGTTGACATATTTGGCTACTCCATACCTTAATCAGAGCTGTTCTGTTGTCATTATCTTGAAGGTTCAACAGGCATCTCCTGTCTGTTAGGAGAGCGACCACTTCTACATGCCCGTTGGCACAGGCCAAATGAAGGGCAGTCCTGTGAAAGAGAGAGAAATTTTGGGAACCTTGAGTGCACACTCTCAAAAACATGCAATTATTCATGTAATTGCAAATATTAAAAGTTATCCCTATGCCTTTAAAACAAATATTTAGTATTCTCCTGAAGACAGTTCAATATTTATTAGTTCTTGTATTCGCCACATTAATGAAGGAGTAGGAGCAGCTTATTTGGATAGAGAGACCATAACCGGGGAATTCAGCTCAATTTTGGTTTGATCTCATAACTCGGTCTTTTAAGTCTTTGTTTTTGCCGCTCCTGAAGTCGGCCTGAGAAGATCGCTAGACCCCAGGTAAGGTCTGCACTACCGAGGTGCAGTGGGGCCCCGGGAGGGAGGAGAGCCCGGTGCCCTCAGTGACAGGAGGGCAGCGCTCCACCCAGCCGAGCCCAGGCAGGTGAGCGCATCTCCCAGGTCCGCCACCTTCCCCGACCCCTTCCCCGTCCACCCCTGGCCCTAGCCGCAGGCCTGGCAGTCCCTGTTACCTCTTCATCTTGTCTTTGTCATTCATGCCATTCACTCGGAGCCACAGAATCTTCTTCACTTTTTTTGCGTTGCCCTCCACGGCAGCTTTGTGGATCCATCCCAGATGTTCCTGTCGGATGTGGTATGCTTTCTGGGCGGTGACACTCCTCTGCCTCCTCTCCCCTCCCGCATTTTCATTACCTCGGCTGGTGGTCGAGCCCTTTATACAACCGAAGTCAAAAATCTTCTCCATCTCGTATAACCTAAGGCTTCAGGGAAGCTTCATCTTCCCCTCAGCTTTTCGCAATCTCCTAAGCCAAACACTAGCGCACTAGATAAACCAACTGCTCCTCTCCACAACACTCCAGCAGGGCAGTGAAGCCCGTTTAGAATCTTTCCACGTACAGCAATGGTAACCAAGCAACGTTTCCTCCCCTCTAGCCCCCTCCCCCAACAATCGCGAGGGCACTCAGAACCACATCAGGGAGCGCATGCACAAACGCCCTGAGGCCAACAATACCCTGAGCGCGTGTGCAAGGTCCAGATGTTTTGAAATCTAGCCGATTTCTTGTGGGTAGTGTGGGTTCCCTTCAAACATCGGTAGGAGTTGGCAGTGGCTCCGATAAATCTACAAGTTAGGTTCACCCCAGTGGAAAAGCTGTTTTTGCCTATGTCTGGTGTAGAATTTAGGGTGCTGAAGGCCTCCTCCCCAAGAAAACTACCCTAACAAATCTATATTATCTTCTTGTCCTTCTGTTGATTCCTCTTCCACATCCCTTTAGGAACAACCCCCCCCCCCCCCCAATCTCCAAGGAATTTAGGGAATGTAAGAACAGGAAGAGTTTTTCCTGGCTTCAGAGACTGTGCCAACATTGGGTATATAAGTGCAAATTTATGAGAAACAAATGCGCCTCCTCTACACTAAATGAAAGCACATTTCCGCATGCCTCTAAATCCTCCCTTTGGTCCCAGCCTTACATTTCAGTTTTCTTTACTTTTCTTCCCCCTATTAAATCTTCAGTTAATCTAGTATTTATTTGGGAGCATGGTGTAACATTTAAGAACCTTTAAAAGTGGACTATGCATATATTACAAACCATTTCTCACCTAGATTATTTTTGAAAACTTTTAATATATTTTATTGATTTTTGCTATTACAGTCATCTCATTTTTCCCCCTTTGCCTCCCTCCACCTGGTACCCCCATTCCCTCTGGCAATGCCCCCTCATTTCATGTCCACGTGTCATGTAGTATATGAGTTCTTTGGCTTCTCCGTTTCTTTTCTTTTATTTATTTTTTAAAGATTTTGCTCATTATTTTTAGAGAGAAGGGCAGGGAGGAAGAAAGAAAGGGAGAGATGCATCATTGTATGGTTTCCTTTCACCTGCCTCCAACTATGAACCTGGCTGGAGACCTGGTTTGTAACCTGATTTTGTACCTTGACTGGGAATCAAACCAACTACCCTTGGGTTCATAGGCCGGTGCCAATCCACTGAACCACACCAGCCAGTATCCTTTATTATTCTTATCATCCCTCTGTCTATTCTGTAACTACCAACATGTACTTCCTGTCTTTCTTTCTTTTTTTTAAATATCCAGCCAATTCACCATTTACTATATTTTTCACTCCATAAAATGCACTCTCCCCCACAAAGGTGTGTGTGTGGGGGGATGTCTATGTGTCCTGTAAAGCAAATGTGTGTCACAGATCATGATGGGTATTGCCTGAACTGTCAGTGGTGGCAACAGCTATTAGAAGAGGAAGCGGTGCGCCCGTGTGGTCCTCGTTGGGCCTAGCTTGTTTGGGACTCTGTGTTTCCTGGACTTGTATTTCCTTCACAAAATGTGGAAGTTTCCCTTGATTATTTTTTCACTAAGTTTTTAATTTCTTGCTGTTTCTCCTTCTGGCACTCCTATGCTTTGGATGTAGGCACATTTAAAGTTGTCCCAGAGGTTCCTAATCCTTTTTTAAATTTTTTTCAATTCTTGTTTCTTCGTTCTGTACTGGTTGATTGTTTATTTCTTCCTTATGTGCCAAATCACTGATATGAACCCTGGTTCCCTTCCCTTCACCATTGGTTTCACATGAATTTTCCTTCATTTCATTTAGCCTAGCCTTCACTTCTTCTCTTCTGTGTTTGCCATATTCAAGCATACCTGTCAAATCGGTGAGCATCTTTATCTCGGCTGGCATCCTGAAATTTGAGAATGTGCCTTTTGCAAAAGGGAAAAAAAGCTACTTTTTTCAGAGATTGTATGCTTCCAACAATGCTTTTGATAGGAAATGTCACACCATTTTTCCCAAGTAGCTTCAGAAGTGGCCATGAAAGATGATGGGGGTTGAAGGGACTTTTCTAAAGTTTAGCTATACGGGGCTTTCTGAAGAACTGGTTACAAGATCCAATCCCTTCCACAACATGGAAAACCCAGCATCCCGGTAAGGATCATGGCAGTTGCTGCCCAGGGACTAGCACCTGTGCCGCACCAATACTCCGAGGGCACACACCTTCCCTCCGGGCTATGCACAGAGCCAGCCTCACGACACTATCCCACCCAGGCAGCCTAAGAGTGCCCAAGGCTGCTTAATGTCAGCTCCCCTACCCCTCTGAGACCAGCTGCATGATCCGCTGGAGGGAAGGTGTGAACCAAAATAAGATATTTTAAGATTTTTAACAATTTATTATTTTCAGAGAGAGCGGCAGGGAGAGAGGCAAAGAGGGAGAGAAACATCAATGTATGGTTGCCTTTCACCTGCCTCCAGCCATGGATCTGGCTGTAGACTTGGCTTATGTGCCCTGGCTGGGGAATTGACCAAAATAAGATATTTAAAAGTGCCTTTTAAACTATAAAAAAATTGTACAATAAAGCATATTCTCATACTGGAAACAGAAGGGCTACAATATTCAAGAGCTGCTTTTCAAAAGTTATCTTTCAAAATAGGAGGCCCAAAATTCTATTTTTCATACAGACTTCAAAAGAAAAATGAAGATTTAATGAAGACATAAAATTATTCCCCTTTCCCTTGGGTATCAGGTCCAAGGAGCCATGAAGAAAAAGACGGTCATATAAACATGGTAATTATCATATGTAATAACTGCTATTACAGAGGTGGTTTTAAAAAGTAGTGGGAGAACACAGAACACAGAGCAACTAGTTTCCTAAGTCAGAGGAGGCTTCACTGAGGTTAACACCTAATTTGAAAAGTGACAGGGAAGAGAGGCTTGGAGAAGGCGCAGACACACATTCATCAAAGGCTGAAATGTCTGCAATGTAGAAAAAAGTTTAGTGATGAAAGGGGCTAGAAAGATGGGGCATGCCAAATTGTGAAAAGCCTTATGTTAATTCAATTCTACAAATACTATGGTTAATTTTGTTTTATAGGAAGAAAACAGAAGATAAAGGAGATAGACTGGATGAGAGAAGGCTGATGGAAAAGAGGAAAATGGTAAGAGCCTGATTTAAACTCAGTCTAAGAAGGATAGACATAAATCGTAGGAAAATAAGACATTTGAAGAAACGAGTGGAAATAGGAATTGAGAGGGTTCTGGAAGGATGTGCTGGTTATTGATCTGTTGTCTCCTTTATATCCTTCTTGTTGGTTCCTACAACCTGGATCTAGGCCCTTTGAACCTTTTTTGCTTTGCTAGCTGGCACAATGTTTAATTTTGTCAGTAGAGGGCACTGGAGAGACATGGTAGGAGGCAAGATTTTGTTGCTGGGTTTGATGTGCTCAAGGCTCCGGTCAGCACCACCCGTGGTTCCTCCAGCATCGATCAGCTCCTGCCACCTCAGCAGCTTCTTCTCCAAAGCCTGGCTCCTGCGGTGCAGTGGGCAGCAGTGCTCAGCAGCTTCTCCAGTAAGATCCATCCCATGAACAGCTTTCCCAGGTACCACACAGGGTAGATTTCCATCCCCTTCAGCTTGCACAACAACAAAGTGACTTCTTTGCCATTCAGTGAGCCAAGGCCATGGCCTCTGCAGCAAGATCAAAACTTTGACTTTGGGATGGAGAACTCTTCCTGGGAACCTCTACCTGAATCCTGGGTGTACCAGCTGCTTCTTAAATGTATTAGTCCTATACATTTTAGTTTTCTTTACTCACTATTAGCCAATCCCTAGTTATTTCAATCCCCTATAAAAATATAATTTTTAAAACAGAACACTAAACAATTGTATTTTTGAAAATATTACACTTTCACTGTTCAAATGACTCTGTGGTTTCTTGCACCAGGTTGGACCCAGACTGACAAAGAAGGGCTAAAATCACTATAAGATCAAATACACTGGAATATGGAGAAGTGGCTCAGTTTTTGAATATCTTAATTTTGAAGTCCCTGCAGCCTACCCAAAGGGGTAGTTTAATAAGCCGCTACCTAACTTACTTGAAAACTTTAGAGATGTTAGGGTTAGAGGCATACTTGAGAGTTATCAGCATATACTTGTACACATATATAGGTGTTAAGCGAAGATATGAAAATGGATTACATAACCTGGGAAACTGTGCATAATGAACATTAGATTAAGGATAAAGGCATAGTATACCCAATATTTAAAGGGTTGGCAATAAAAAAAAAAAAGGCCAGCAAATCAAAAAGAGAAAAAAACTTTTAATCAATATACTATCACTCAATTGAAGAGAGTATTTTGGAAGTAGCACAGGTTCGACAAGATCATATGCTACATTGAAAAAGATGTGGATTCTAAAAGAGGCCTATATTTAACACTAAGGAAGTCAACGCTGACTTTAGCAAAAATAGGCCTATACAATGGTAAAAAGTGGTAGCTAAACTACAACAGGTGCCAGAAATAAACAATTTGTGAACTTTAAATTGTGAGCTATTCTGAGTAGCATGATGAAATCTTATGCTATTTGCTCTGTGAGGCCTGAGGCCATGAATCACCCCTTCTCCAGCACCTCTATACTGAATACTCCCTGCCAGTGAGTCGCTTAGTAGCCGCCTTGGCTATCACATCCAGGACTGTAGTTTTGGTTACCAGATGAACTGTCATGTGTTCAAGTTACCCTTCTTTTACCTAATACACAGGCTCCTAAGTGAAAAAGTAATGATGTTAGCAATTAGGCTATGTCAAAGAGAAATCCATAAAGTGCTTCCTTTAAGGGAAAAGGCAAAAGTTCTTGACTTGATAAGAAAAAAATTGTAAGCTGAGGGAACTAAGATCTATGGTAAGAATGAATCTTCTATCTAAAATTGTGAAGGGAAAAAATTCATGCTAGCCTTGTCATCATCTCAAATTGAAAAGGTTACATCCACAATGCACAAATGCTTAGTTAAAATGGAAAAGGCATTAAATTTGTCAGTGGAAGACAAAACATGTTCTGACTGCAGGAATGTGTTGTACCAGAAATCATTGAGCCTACAGGAAGATTTCATGGAATGAGTGACCACGGTCATATAATTTTATCACAGCCTGTTGTTATCCTTGTTCAATTTTATATTAGTTAATGTTGTTAATCTCTTACTGTGCCTAGTTTATAAGTAAAACTATTATGGGTATGTATGTGTAAGAAAAAAGGTAGTATATATATGGTTCAGTACTACACACAATTTCACGTACCCACTGGGGATCTTGAAATGTATGTTCCACAGATAAGGTGAGGCTAGTGTACAGTTGGAAATTCAGACTACTGTTTCCAAGAAGCCTGAAAGCAAAGGAAAAAAAAAAGTAGCTTGAAGGAAGGTAAATGGAAGATTCTTTTGCTTGTTCTACAGAACAGATATTTGGATGAACAAGACTTAATGAAAACAAAGTCATCACATAGCAAAGGAGGGGAGAGCAGGGACAAGAAAGGATGCTTAAGAATGAAAAGTGAAGCAATAACAAGCAGTTATTAAAGACAAACAATAGGAGTAACGATGGTATCATCAGAGGGTAAGAACACTCTGTACTTGAGGCCATTCATCTTAACACTGGCTTCTAGAGTTTAGTTACTTTTCAAGCCCCTAAAATATACTTCATTACTGACCTAGCAATTTCACTTGATGAAATAGTCAAAGACTTAGCAACAAGCCCTGGCTGGTGGCACAGTGGATAGGTGCCCACCTGTGAATCCAAAGGTCGCTGGTTCAATTCTCAGCCAGGGCACATAACCAGGTTGCAAGCCAGGTCTCCAGCCAGGTGTGTAGCTGGAGGCAGGTGAAAGGCAACCATACATTGATGTCTCTCTCCCTCTCTGCCTCTCTCCCTTCCCCTCTCTCTAAAAGATAATGGATAAAATCTTTTTAAAAATAATAAATAAATAAAATAATAAAAGATTTTGCAACAGATGGTAAAATCAACAAAAAATTGTAAACAACATCCAACGATGGGACATCATATAATGAAGGCTTTATAAAGTCCTTTAAAACTTTGGAAAAAGCATGGCATAGCAAGTTCGTAAGACTGTTAAAATGCAGAAGGGAGAATCTAAATTAACATTGCTGTATGATCCAATTATAAAATATAAAAGTATAAGAGAAAAAAGAGATATGAAATATAAACACAAAATGTTAGATCGATCTCTGAGGAATAGGTTCAGAAGTGAATTTCATTTCTTCTATGTACACATTTTCCAAAATTTCTAAAATGAGCATAACTTTATTGCATGTAGCAGTTTCAATAATTTTAGGAAAGCACTCTTGGAGTATAATTTAGAGAAGGGTGTCAGGACAGTAGAAAAACAATGGACTGCCTACACAAGCAGGCAATAGGAATTATGCAAACAGTATAAAAGGAAAGCATAAAGATAACAAAAACAAATTTTTGTCTAAAATTTTATCTTAAGACTGACCCTACAACCACTCTCCCAAAAGTGAACTTCCTTCAACTTTTCCTCTACTGTCTTTTGCCATAAGCCCATGATATCAGAACTAAGCCTATATACTAGTCACTAGTTAAAGAGGCATTGGGAAACTTGCCTATAGATTATAATGTTCTCTATTTTAAAAAAAAATGTATCCTGAGCTATAAGCAACTATCTTATTAATTAATCATGTGAACACAAGGGTTCCCAGGGTGGGAATTCATTAGATCCTGAGGCAATACTGATTTCACATTTCACTTGCAGGTACTTATAGTCTAGTTGTTCAATTACACTGAAAGCTCCTATAAGTCAGCAGATGATAAGTTTTTGTTGTTCTAGCCTCCCTGAGACTTGGCAGGCAAATATGGTCAGTAACTATGGGTTCAATGCTATTGCTAGTGCAAAACAAAAGAAAACCTGAGTGATATCACACAGTAACCTGGAAGTGAATACCAAATCTACTGCCACATGAAAATTTTAAATAAATTAAATGTTAAAGAATAAAACAATAACTTTTCTATCTGTATGATAAAGCCAGAATTAGACATCCTTAATCATAAGAGAGATTAAGCTGATGGCAGAAATCACCTGTTTACAAAAGCCTAAACATAGAAAAAATGCTTCAACCATGTTTTGAATGGACTAAATCAAAACACTTTCTCACACAATCAGAGTAAAACCTTTACCTCACTGCTGGGGACCTCATGCTCAGGAACCAAATCTCGATGCTGGTTTTGAGAAACTGACCCTTTGACAGAAGATGTTTTTTGGTGAATGGAACACATTGATGAGATGACTCAGAGTAATGTAACCTAGGAAACGATCAAACTTGATATTAAGTTCATTTTGTACTGCCACAAAATGAAATATGTCAAAGATAATTTTTAAAGTATGTGCAGAATTTAATACTTCTCAACTTGCCCACTGCACCATACTGTGGATTTTTGCAGTAGCTTCCTAACTGCTCTTCCTACACATGATCTAGTAAAACCAATGTCAGATCCACCACTCCTCTGTTCAAAACCTTCCCGATGTTTCTCTTCTCACTTAAAATACAAAGCCAAAGTCATAAATACAAAGCCCTCCATGGGTGTTTATTACCTTTTATCCGCCATCTTGTTGCTAAATCTTTGACTATTTCATCAAGCAATAAGGATGCTCACAGACTTGACAGATATGGTTAAGCATGGCAAAAAAACAGAAGGGAAGAAGTTAAGGCTAAGCTAAATGAAACGAAGGAAAATCCACATTAAACCAATGGTGAAGGGAAGGAAACCAGGGTTCAAATCAGTGATTTGGCACATAAGGAAGACATAAACAACCAGTACAGAATGAAGAAACTGAATTGAGAAAAATAAAAAGAGGATTAGGAACTTCTGGGACAATTTCAAATGTGCCAACATCCAAATCATAGGGGCATCAGAAGGAGAAAAAGAAGAGCAAGAAATTAAAAACTTAGTGAAAAAATAATCAAGGAAAACATCCACATTTTGTGAAGGAAATACAAGTCCAGGAAACACAGAGAGTCCCAAACAAGCTAGACTCAAAGAGGACCACACAAAGACACATCATAATTAAAATGCCAACTTTAAAGGTAAAGAGAGGATCTTAAAAGCATCAAGAGAAAAGCAGAAAGTTGCTTACTCTAAGACTATCAGCTGATTTCTCAAAAGAAACTTTGAAGGCAAGAAGGGACTAGCAGGAAGTATTCAAAGTGAAGAAAAAACAAGGACCTACAACCAAAATTACTCTATCCAGCAAAGTTATCATTTAGAATGGAAAAGTAGATAAAGTCCCTCCCAGGAGTAATCTGTTTATTCAGATTCTCTGATTCTTCCTGATTTAGTTTTGGAGGGTTGTATGTTTCTAGGAATTTACCCATTTTGTCCAAGCTGTCCAGTTTGTTGGCATACAGTTGTTCATAAAACTTCTTACAAATCTTTGTATTTCTTTGGTGTCAGTTGTTATTTCTCCTCTTTCATTTTTGATTTTATTTATTTGGGTCCTTTCTCCTTTTTTTCTTGATGAGTTGGGTTAAAGATTTGCCAATCTTGTTAACTTTTTCAAGGAACCAGCTCTCAGATTCATTGAACTTTCATATTTAGACTCTTTTGTTTATTTCTACTGATCTTTTTTTTATTTGTTTGTTTTTGTTTTTAAAGATTTTATTCATTATTTTCAGAGAGAAGGGCAAGGAGAGAGGAAGAAAGGAAGATAAGCATCAATGTATAGTTGCCTTTCACCTGCCTGTAACTAAGGACCTGGCTGGAGACCTGGCTGGAGACCTGGTTATGTGCTCTGGCTGGGGCATTCAACCACCACCCTTTGGGTTCACAGGCCAGCACCTCTACCGATCTTTTATTATTTTCTTCCTTCTACTTACTGTGGGCTTTGTCTGTTGTCTGTTGCTCTTTTTCATGTTCCTTTAAGTGTGAAGTTAGTTGTTTATGAGCTTTTTCTTATTTCTTGTTTGTTTTTTTTGTTGTTGTTGTTTGTTTGTTTGTTTTAAATCAACCCATAATGCAGTGAATTTCCCTCTTAGGATTGCTTTCCCTGTGTCCCACAGAGTTTGAATTATATCCTCACTTTTTTTGTTTGTTTGTTTCAAGGTAACTTCTGATTTCTTGCTTGATCTCATTGTTGACCCATTCATTGTTTAATAGCATGTTATTTAGATTCCATGTCTTTGCATGTTTTTCAGTGTTCTTCTTGTGGTTAATTTCTAGTTTCAAAGCACTGTGGTCAGAGAAAATGCTTGATATGATTTCAATTTTCTTAAATGTACTGAGATCTATCCTACAAAATGTTCTATGTTCACTTGAAGAGTATGTATATTCTGCTGCTTTGGGGTCAAATGCTCTGAAGACATTAATTAAATCCACTTGATCTTGTGTGTTGTTTAAGGCCACTCTCTCCTTGTTGATTTTCTGCCTAGAAGAGATCTTTGAAGTCCTAATCATAAGGAAAAAATTGTGTATTGCGTTACCAAACCACAAGTAGGGTCCTGCTGCCTGCTACCACCCTCTAGGCAAAATTCCAGAGGCAAAGGATTGGTGATAAGGAAAAAAGTCTTTATTCAAAAGCTTCACAATTTTTAAATAATAGCTTTTCACATGCATTAGTCACTTAAGTTTATCAATTACGACTAACTCGAACTCTTTAGTTATAGCTTTATTCACTTAAACCTATCAATTAAAGCTAAACTCTATAATACCTGAGTTCTGGAATTCCCCCTGCTAGTCTTTAATTATCTTATTTCTATAGTGTTAATATAAAAATTAAAACATATGATACAAAAGTTACATGATTTCAGAAGAATGGCAGGCTTCTACCTCAGAACTAGTCCCCTCTGGAACACCCAAAGAAGAATAACACTACCAGGCCAGCCTGATCCTGTGCTCTGTCTGGAGTTCCTTCCCATCCAAAATATAATACACTGGGAAAATTGGCAGCTGCACCATGATCATTCAGACATTCTCAAGGAAGATAGAGAGCCAGAGAGCCTTAAAAACCCGGAGAGCCAGCCTCTCTCTGCCCTCTTTTTATTCTATGTGATCTGGAAGCATTCAGCTTCTCAGCCAATCCTGTCCTAGACTATTTACAGTTGCCTCAGGCAACCTCCACCTATGGCCCCTCCCTCCTCCTCCCCAGTGATCTGATCAGATCTTCCTGTATCACCATAACCAATGTCATCTAGACTTACTGTTGTAGTCATTTTGCAATATATACAAAATATTGACTCAGTATGTTGTACAGCTGAAACTAATATAATGTTACTTGTCAATTGTATCTACATTTTAAAAAATAGCAAGAAAGAAAATAAAAAGGTTTTAACTTGGAAAAAGAATGGGGCAAGGCCCTGGTTGAGCAGCTCAGTTGGTTAGAGTGTTGTCTTGATCCACCATGACTGCAGGTTTGATCACCAGTCAGGGCACATACAAATGAATGCATAGATAAGTAGAACAACAAGTTGATATTTACCTCTATTTCTCTTTTCCCTCTTCCCTCTCCCTTCCCCTCTCTCCCTAAAATTAATTTTTTAAAAAAAATTTTATTGTTGTTGTATTACATCCATCCCTTTTTTTGCTCCCCTCTGTCCCCCTAAAATTAATTTTTTAAAGTTTTGTTAAAGAATAGAGCAATTTGGGGATCTAGGTGGGACACAATGTTGGCAGCACAAACATGGAGAACATTAATGTCAAGAAGTAAAAGAAGGCCCTGGTTGGTGGCGCAATAGATAAGGCACAGGCCTGTGAACCTGAAGGTTCAATTCCCAGCCAGGGCACATTAACCAGGTTGCAAGCCAGGTTTCCAGCCAGGTCCCCAGCTGGAGGCAGGTGAAAGGCAACCATACATTGACGTCTTTCTCCATCTCTGCCTCTCTCCCTTCCCTCTTCTTTAAAAATAATAAATACAATCTTTAAAAAAAAAAAAGTAAAAGAATACTCAATGTCAGGAAACAGTTTCAACTTTACATCCTTCCTCTTCTATCTACCTTCCACACAGCAACCAAAATAGCATTTAGAAAACATAAATCTGAACCTGTCACCCATCTGCTTTGAACCTCTAAGTCAGTAGCTTCCCTGGATATTTTGGTAAACCCAATTCCTTACTCTATCTAGAGTTCCTGTATGATCTTTCTCATACTTGCTTCTCCCTCCATATCTCCTGCACACTCCTCATCGATCACTCTATTACACCAGGATCTGCCTGAACTGCAGATCCATTTCCTTCACTAGCCCTGTATGGCTGGAGTCTTTCCTGGCCACTTACTCCATAATAAGTTGACCTCTGTCTCTGCACCCTATTTTTTCCTTCATAGGACTTAAATCAATTTGTGGATTTTTTTTTTTTTTTGCTTGTTTATTTTCTTATTGTCTGCCTTTCTCAATGAGTATAAACTCTGAAAAGTCAGGGTTGAGTTCTGTTTTGTTTTTCATTGAATCTCTAGTCCCTGTGTCTGGCATGGGTGGGTAGATGGATGGATGGACAGGTGGATGGATGACCAAGTTTTCCAAAATGTAGCCTTTGTTTTCTATGCTTATACTAGAAAATTGTTTTATGTATGATTTTTTTTGGTTCTGCTCTGCTATATACACTGCTAAAATTTCCTGGCATTTCACAGCTGTACAGAATCAAAAAACAGAGACAAAGTAGCAAGTGATTGGACATGGAGAAGAAGTTACATTTATTCATTCCTGAATAATGATTCCAGGAATAACTGTTCTTATTTTAGAAATTTAAGATTTACTTCACAAAAACTAAAATGATCAAAAGCCTAATTTTCATGTAAGAGAGATTACAAATGACTCTGTGTATGTATATATTCTGCATGCATACGAATAATGAAAGAGACACCATGAAGACAAGAAGTCAAAGCAGGAACAAACAAGAAGAGTCACCTAAAATGAGGAGACAAAGAAACAAGTCCCCATTGAAAGGAAAGGAAGAATCTCCTGAAAGAATGTGAAAGAATGTGCCTCTATTTAGAGGCAAGAAAACTGTAAGACATGGAATTCAAAATGAAAATTATAGAGAAGCTCTATAATGAGCTCAGTGAGCTCAAAGAAAACTATAAACAACTTCAGGGGAACTACAAAGAACTCCAGGGAAGCTACAAGGAACTCATTGTGAACTACACCAACACTAAAAAGGGAATAGAAACTATCAGTAAGAGCCAGGAGGAAATGAAGAATACAATTTCTGGCCCTGTCTGGTAGCACAGTGGATAAGGTGCTGGCCTGCAAACCCAAAGGTCACTGATTTGATTCCCAGCCAGGACAACATAACCAGGTTGTAAGGTCTCCAGGCAGATCTGTAGCTGGAGGCAGGTGAAAGGCAACCATGCATTGATGTTTCTCTCTCTCTCTCCCTTCCCCTCTCTCTGAAAAATAATAACTAAAATCTTAAAAAAAAAAAAAAAAAGGAATCCAGTTTCCAAATTGAAGAACATAGTAGAAGGAATCAAAAGCAGACTAGAGAAAGCAGAGGATCAGATTAGTGAGCTAGAGTCAATGTAGAAAAATATTTCCAGACAATGCAACAAAACAAAAAGGATTGAAAAAGAATTAAGAAGTTTTAAGAGAGCTGCAAGACAACATGAAATGTAATAATATCCATATTATAAGGATACTGGAAGGAGAAGTAAAGGAGCAAGGGAAAGAAAATCTGTTTGAAAAAGTAATGATAAAGAACTTCCCTAACTTGAGAAAACAAAAAGTCATACAAGTTCAGGAAGCACAGAGAGTTCCAATGAAGATGAACCCAAACAGGCCCACTCCAAGACACATCATAATTAAAATGGCAAATGTCAAAGACAAAGAAGGAATCCTAAAAGCAGCAAGAGTGAAACAGCTAATAACATACAATAAAGTTATTAGCTAATTTCACAACAGAAACATTACAGACCAGAGGGAATGGCAAAAAAAATATTCCAAGCAATGAAAAACAAAGACCTATAACCAAGATTATTCTACCAAGCAAGGCTCTCATTCAAAATGGAAGGTGAAATAAGGAGTTCCCCAGACAAAAGAAGGCTAAAAGGCTACATCTCCACCAAACCAGCACTTCAAGAGATGCTAAAGCGTCTGCTTTAAGAAGGTGAAGAGCCCTGGCTGGTAGCATAGTGGATAAGGTGCTGGCCTGCGAACCCAAAGGTCGCAGGTTCGATTCCCCAGCCAGGGCACATAACAAGGTTGCAAACCAGGTCTCCAGTCAGATCTATGGCTGGAGTTAGGTGAAAGGCAACCATACATTGATGTCTCTCTCCTTCTCTGACTCTCTCCTTTCCCCTCTTTCTGGGAATAATGAAATTTAAAAAAAAAATCTTAAAAAAAAAAAAAGAAGAAGGTGAAGAAACAGAAACAGAGAGACAGAGAGGAACTTAGGTACAAAGGGAAAAAATGACAATAAATAAGTACCTATCAATCATAACTGTAAATGAAAATGGATTAAATGCACCAATCAAAAGACATAGAGTAGCTGAATGGATAAGAACCAACTTTAACTTATGAATGCTTTAAAATAATCTTGTTAGAAGTAGATTTTAGTAAATAATGTATAGTTATTTAGTTATTCACAAAAATAGCATTCCAGTGTAAAATAAGTTTTAAAGAAAAAAAGAGAAAAATGCTTAATTTACTACAATGTATCTAAAATATTGTCATTTAACAGGTAATAAATATATAAGCTATTGACATAGTTTTAATTTTTGTATTAATTCTTCAAAATCCAGTATGTACTTTAAATATTTGTAAAACTATGTTTTATGTGAATTTATTTGTGCATGTGTTTGGTAATATTGTAATTGATATTACTTTAAAAAGTAATTATTTAAACAAATAAATTAACATAAACATTCTACAATAATGAAAACTTTGTATTAGTATGATTTGAGAAGCTGATGGATAGAAAGCAGTAATTAAATGGTGAATTATTTGGATGTGAAAGGAAAAAAAAAACAGTACACACTGGTAGTTACAGAACAGAGAGGGTCATGTTAAGAATGATATAGGAAATGGGGAAGCCAAAGACCTTATATGCATGGCACATGGACATGAACTAAGGGGGACATGGTCAGAGGGAATGGGGGTACTGGGTGGAGAGGGATAAAGAGGGAAAATTGGTACAACTGTAACAGCAAAATCAATAAAACATATTAAGAAAAAGAATTAAAGAATATGAGGCTTATAGAAATTCTGCTGAGTGCTTTTGTATAAACAGAATTTTCCTTCTTTGAAAAAAAGAGGAAAAAATTCCAGGCAAATCTGGAAAATCTGTTTCTGTCTAAAACCTCTTAGAGCACTTTCTCAAGGATTTATGGTGTCTGAGAAATTTTATACCTTGAGACACTAAAAGCCAAGATGGACAAAAATTAGAAGGAGTAGTTGGAAAGAATTCTACCTCCTTATACCATTCATCTGCAAATTTGTTTTTAAATCTGGGCCTAGGAAAATACGTAAGGGAGAGAAACTTCTTTTTACGTGACTATAGCATTTATAGCAAGGTGTGCTTGCAGAGGGAAAATGGCTGATGGCAAAGCCACAGAACTGATCAGGGAATAGAAACAAGCCATGCATTTCAGCAGGGGTGAAACTGAAGATAACCCTGCAAGGAGAGTGTGCATTGTAGATGAGTTTATCCTGGATTTGGTTTCTGAAACATTTAAGTTCAGGCACAGCCACTTACCAACTAGAAAGCCTTGTTCCTTAGTTTCTTCAAGTCTCAGTTTTGTGAGGTATAAAATTGAAAAAATAATAAGACATATATTTTTAAAAGATTTTATTTAGTTATTTTTAGATAGAGGGGAAGAGAGAGAGAAAGAAGGGAAGAGGAACATCAGCATGTGGTTGCCTCATGTAAGCCCCCAACTGGGGACCTGGCCTGAAACCCAGGCATGTGCCCTGACTGGGACTCAACCCAGCAACCCTGTGGTTTGCAGGCCAGTGCTCAGTCCACTGAGCCACACCAGCCAGGGCAAGTATTTTTAATACTGCTATTCTGAGGATTAAGTGAACAACCAGTGCGTGTAAAGTCCTTAGAATAGTAGACCTGTCTGGTAACCCTTAGTACTCAGTAAGTGCTCAATAAACATTAGCCACAATTGTTTGTTGAACACTGTGGAGAAGCAAAATAATGTGAGCCACATTTGTAATTTAAACATTTTCTGGTAATCACATTAAAAATTAAACAGATGAAATCAGTACACTAGGGTTCCCTTTTCTTCGCGTCTTTGGCAGCACTTATTGTTTGTTGATGTATTAAAGATGGCCATCTGACAAGGTGTGAGGTGATATCTCATTGTGGTTTTAATAGCCATCTCTGATGGCTAGTGATATTGAGCATCTTTTCATGCGTCTATGGGACCTCTGTATATCCTCCTTGGAGAAGTGGCTATTCAGATCCTTTGCCTATTTTTTAATTGGATTGTTTGTCTTCCTGGTGTTGAGTTGGATGAGTTTTTTATGTATTTCATAGATCAAGCCCTTGTTCACTGTATCATTGACAAATATGTTCTCCATATACAGTTGGTTCCCTTTGCACTGTTGGTGGGAATGCAGATTGGTGTAGCCACTGTGGAAAACACTATGCAATTTCCTCAAAAAACAAAAAATGGAATTGCCTTTTGATTCAGCAATTCTGCTGTTGGAAACATACCCTAAGAATCCTAAAACACCAATTCAAAAGAACCTATGCACCCCTATGTTCATAGCAGTGCTATTTACAATAGCCAAGTACTGGAAACAGCCCAAGTGCCCATCAGTAAATGAATGGATCAAAAAAATGGTGGTACATTTACTATGAAACAGAAAGAAAGATGGAACTCCTCCTACCTTTTGTGACAGCATGGCTGGAACTGGAGAATATTATGCTAAGTGAATTAGCCATTAAAAAGAATTAGCCAATAAAAGACAAATACCATATTATCTCACTTATAGGAGGAACCTAATGAAAAAAAATAAACTAAAAAACAAAATAGAACCACAGGCATGGAAACATAGAACAGACTGACAGTGACCTGAGTGGAAGGGAGAGAGGGATAATAGTGGAAAGAAGGGGAAGGGACTAGTCAAAGAACCCGTATGAATGGCCTATCGACAGGGACAACAGTGTGGGAATTGACTGCAGGATTACAGGGGTTGGGATGAGCGGAGGAAGGCGAAGGCAGAAAATTTGGGACAACTGTAATAGAATAATAATAAAGAATGATAAAAATAAAAAGTAAATTAAACAGATGAAATAAAATTTAATAGTATTTTAACTCAACATATCAAAATATCCCTTTAATATATAATCAATGTAATTAGCAAGATACTTCACATTCCTTTTTCATGCTGAGTTTCTGAAATCTAGTGAGTATTTCCTGCAGCTCAGCTCAACTCAGATTGGCCATATTTCAAATGCCTAACAGCCAGCTGTGGCTAGTGGCTACTGTATTGGACAGTGCAGGTCTGACTTCTGTCCTTGAATCCCATACAATAACCTCTCACTGCACGAAACTCCTTTTTGACAGTGACGAATTCCAGGTTCCATCTGGAAAATCTCTTCATACCCTGCTGCTAATCCCGTTTTACAGGAAAGCAGCAGACGAAACACAGTTGAATATAAGCTCGGAGTAATTTTCTTTGGTTTGACTCACCCTTCCCAAGCCCCACACCCTGCTCCCTGGAAACTCTTGTGTTGATGCTGTTTTCTGAAATCTCTTGGTCTTAAAGGATTTTGTTACCCCTCAATATTATTAGAATGTTCTGTTTACTCAATAGTCTTTCTAGAATTTGGAGGCTGAATTATACTGCCAGGTACCAAGAAAAATGCCTCCATACTTCCTTCTTCAAGTTTACTGCGGTCTCATCTGAAAGATGATCCAAAACAGGGAAGGGTTAGGGGAGAGCTCTATGGATTCCACCTCCTTTCTTTCCCATAATTCTTCGGGCAAACCAGCAGATGGCAACCTAATACTTTGTACTGTAAGTTTCAGCCACTGGACCCAAGGAAGGGTAGCTGAAAAGATCAGTTCAGTGTGTTTGCTCACTGCCCTGAGTTTATGAGATAATTACAGGATTGTGGTAATGACATCACAGTTATGACAGAGGTAGATATTCCAGTATAAATCTGTCTTCTCTGTCTTCACTTACTTAAGATCTAATTTTTAAAATCCTCCTTTTATTGAAATATAGTTGACCTATAACAATTGTATGGATTTAAAGTATACATGTTAATTTGATGCATTTATGTATTATAATATGATTGCCATTGTGGCAATAATTAGCACCTCTATCATGTTACATAATTATACCTTTAAAAAAAATCCTCACCCAAGAATATTTTCTCACTGTTTTTAGAGAGAGAAGAAGGGAGAGAGAGAAAAAGAGACATTGATGTGAGAGAGAAACAGGACTGGTTGCCTCTGGTAAGTTCCCATACCAGGGAACAAATGCACAATGTAAGAATGTGCCCTGACAGAGAATCGAACCTGACCTTTCAGTAAGCAGGATGACGCTCCCACCAACTGACCCACACTGACCAAGACTATACTTTCTTTTTAGTAGTTGGAATAATTAAGTTCTGGTCTCCTAGTGAGTCTGATGATCATTATCTAATGTTATCTTTATTCACTATACTGTGCATCATATCAGAGCATACTTACCACTCATTTTAAGTTTGTACCTTTAAACACCTGACCTGTCTTCCCACCCATCCTATGGTGGCCACTATATTATTCTCTATTTCTATGAGTTTGTTCATCTGTTTTTTTTCTATAATAGATTAAACATGTAAGTAATGTCATATTGTACCTTATCTTTCTTTGTATGACTTCTCACATTTAGCATATATGATTAAGGTCCAATTTATGTTTTGAAAAATGGCAGGATGTCCTTTCTTGTGGCTAAGTAATATTTCATTGTATGTATATGTATGATATGTAAGTGTATCTTATCCATTCATCCACTGATGGGCATTTAGGTTGTTTAAAGTATCTTGGCTATTGTAAATAATGCTGCAATGAATATGGAAGAGCAGATAACTCCTTGAAATTATGTTTTTATTTTCTCTGAGGACATAACTAGAAGTGAAATTGCTGGATCGCATGGCAATTCTATTTTTCATTTTTGAGGACTTTCCATATTGTTTTCTTTAGTGGTTGAACCAATTACATTCTTACCAACAGTATACAAGGGTTTTGAAATACTTTTTGGTTTGTTTTTCACATTTACTTTTTCAGTTTAAAAGACTGTTTACATAATTTGAATCATAGAACTGAAACTTACATGGAATAACATATATTTCCAGTTAGTCATAAATATTCATTGCTTTTTCTCCTCTATCTTCCATAGCATTAGCTCTATAAAAAGTTTTTAGGTTGTATTTAGTGTGCTACTAAATAACAGCTTGTTTTGCTAAATCTGAAACTTCGTTGAGTAACATTCACATTAGGCAAGGTTTTGGGTTCCATGCATTTTCCATAATTAAATAACTTTGCCCAGAGTGTGGCTTCTCAAAAAGATGCATGAGAATTAAAACCAACAAATATCAAAGATCAAATGTCTGATTACATAGTTAAGTAAAACTCTTGAAATAATCACTTGTGTGGGTTATATTTTCCTCCTTGGAAAAAAAAGCACTGGCTAATGTCTTTTTTTTTTTTTTTTTTTTTTCCTTTTAAAGATCTCATTTACTTATTTTTAGAGAGAGGGAAAGGGAGGGAGAAAGAGAGGGAGCGAAACATCAATGTGCAAGAGCAACATTGATAAGTCACCTTTCGCACGTCTCCATCTGGGAACCTGGCCAGCTACCTAGGCACATGCTTTGAGTGGGAATTCAGTCTGCGACCTTTCAGTTTGCAGGATGACGCCCAAGTCACTGAGCCACACCAGTCAGGAGGGCTGAGCAGGAGCCAATTTAAATCTGGCCAGAGCTGTGCAGAACACCAGGTCATCGTTTCTTTCAGGAAAACATGCAGAACACAGGGAAACGAAGAGCAGGACACACACTCAGCTAAGTGCTAACCTAGGAGAGTGTCAAAGCTGAGAATCAAACCCTGCTCCCTGGCCTCCGACATGGAAGGCTCTCTGGCGGGCCAGTGCTCCTGCAGAGACCTGCCAGGAAGAGCAGACATTGGCCACTGGAAAGCTGGAGCCAATTCCAAAGCACTCCACCAGCCAAAGAGTAGTCCACTTCTCTGAGGAGTCTCTAGGGACTGGGGAGGGGCATGGAGCTGGGAAAGATCAAGGCAGAGGAATGAAATGATTCAGATTGGGTCCCAGGAAACATACAGGGACACAGACGGAAGAAAAGGCTACAGAGAAGGTTAGGGCCACAGTGTGGACAAATCTAACATCAGACTAAAGAGTTTGAACTGCATTCTGTGAGTAACAGGAAGACCAAAAACCATTGAATAGGGAAGGGATATAGAGAAAACATTGTATTAAAAAGATTAATCTGGCATATAGGAATCATATTAGAGTAAATAAATCAGTGTGAGATAATAGCCACAGCAAGGATGGTGAAATGGAATATAAGATTTAGATGTAGAATAAATTCAAGTTATTTTTTTGTTGAGAAGAAAGTATACTGCCATTTTATTTTCCATATTTCAATGTATTTGAAAATGAAATACAAAATGTATTACATATTAATTACATATTGTAGAGTATATGCTTTTCATTATAAATATACTTATAATAGGAAATTTGGAAATATAGTTACAATAGGAAATTTAGAAAATAAAGAAGAGGTAGAGAGCAGAAAATAAACTTGTTTCCAGTCTTTCTTGTACCTAGGGTAACAACTTGATTTTGGTATATTTTCTTTTCATCTTTTTCCTATACCCAAATATTTGGGTTGATTGATTGTTTGTTTTACATTGTTGTGATTATTTTATGCGTGTAGTTTTATATCAGTTTTTCGTTCATTGTCTTGTGGAAATGGTGGCATAGTAGTATAGTGGTTGAAAGTACAGATTCCAAAATGGGCTGCCTGGGTTCAGGGTCCACTATCTGCCATTTACTAGCTGTGTGACCTTAACCTCCCTGTACCTCAGTTTCCACAGCTATAAAATGGTAGTAGCAGTAGTAACAATCTCATAGAGTTATGAGTATTAAATAAGTAAGTTGATGGAAATCCCTTAGCATCTGGCATATAATATTAATGTGCTAGGTACTTTAAATTAGAAACATGTATGAGATATTTTGAGGATTTTTCCTCAAAATGGAAAGTTGTGAAATTCACAAAAAATGGTGATGTTATTAACATTTATAGGGACACAGGAAGTACAGTTGGGGATATGGCAAGGAGGGCTTAGAGATACAGTATACAAGTTCAAAAGATAAGTTATGACAAAATATATAAATTTGGAAAACATCTTTCTAGAGGTGACAGTTAATATCATAAGAAAAAATATGAGATCAGTAAAAGAAAGAACAAATGCTGAGGACAAAACTTTGGAGAATACCCACATTTCTTTTCTTTCTTTCTTTCTTTTTTTCCTTCCAATGTGTGGTTGCCTTTCACCTGCCTCCAGCTGGGGACCTGGCTGGAGACCTGGCTTGCAACCTGGTTATGTGCCCTGGCTGGGAATTGACCCAGTGACACTTGGGCTCACAGTCATTTCAAGAATGAAAGGTCTCGAATCTCTGCCTGGTTTGGCCTCCCTACCTCCACTCCAGCCTCCACCATGTCCACAATAGTGACTCAAAAGACCTATATGGTGTCCACCTCTGCCCCTCCTGTCTTCAGCAGCCTGTGGTACTCAAGTGGGCCCAGCATCAGCTCCTCGGCATATTCCGGACTGGGTGGTGGCTACAGGATTGTCCTGGGCATCAACATGAATCCAGCAAGGGATATGGTGGGTCTGGGAGTGTGGGGAGCATCACGGCCATCCAAGGAAACCAGAGCCTGCTGAGTCCTCTGAAGCTGAAAGTGGGCCCCAACATCCAATCTGTGCACAGGCCAGGGAAGGAGCAGATCAAGGGCCTCAATAACTTTGTTTCCTTCATTGATGAGATCTGGAGCCTGGAGCAGCAGAATAAGATTCTGAAGATCAAGCAGAACTCCTTGCAGCCGCAGAAGATGACTTACAGTAACATGGACAACATGTTCAAGAGCTATGTCAACAACTTTCCGTAGCAGCTGGACCTGGCCCAGGAAGAACTGAGGCTGAAGGTGGAATTCGGCAACACACAGGGGCTGGTGGAGGACTTGAAGAATAAGTCTAAGAAAGAGATAACCAAATGCACAGAGATGAAGAATGAATTTGTCCTCATCAAGAAGAATGTAGATGACACTTACATGAACAAGGTGGAGTTGAAGTCCCACCTGGAAGGGCTGACTGATGAGATCAATTCCTACAGGCAGCTGTATAAAGAGGAGAATCCTGAGCTGTATTCCCAGATCTCTGACAATTCTGTGGAGCTGTCCAAAAACAACTGCTTCCTGGACCTGGATGGCATCATTGCTGAGGTCAAGGGTAAGGAGACAGCCAACTGCCCAGCCAAGGATGAAATCATGCACCAGACCAAGTAGGAGGAGCTGCAGACATTGACTGGGAAGCTGAGGGATGGCCTCAGATGGAAATTTCTGAGATAAACTGGAACATCACCAACTCCAGGCTGAGACTAAGGGGCCTCGAAGGCCAAATGGCTTCCCTGGAGGCCGCTATAGATGGCGCCAAACAGCATGGGGAGTTGTGTCAAAGATGCTCAGGCCAAGGTGTTTGAGCTTGGAGAACCGCCAATCGGAACGTGGCCCTGCAGCTGCATGAGTACCAGGATCATTCAAGCTGGCCCTGGATGTGAAGATTGCCACCTACCACAAACAGCTGGAGTCTGAGATGCAGAACATGAGAATCTGCACTAAGACCCCCAGTGGCTACTCAGATGGGCGGAGCCTCACTCACAGAAACCTCAAGGAAGGCCTGGTCTTCTGGGCCAGCATGGATGCTGGTGCAGGTCTGGCTTCTCCAGTTGCACCAGCACCAGCTCTTCCAAGATGGTGGTTGTGAAAAAGGTTGAGACAGTGATGGGGAGCTGAGTCATCTGATGTCCTGCCCAGGTGAATGACCACTGTGGTCCCTCCTGTCCTCCAAGCCCATGGGAAAAGAGCTGTGCAGGGGAGCAGTGGGCACAGGAGACCCAACTGACTGAGGCTCAGCTCCAGTACTCAGCTCACCCTTGGGGTGGGGTGTTTACTGCCTGAGACACCACCTCTAACCCAAGTCAAATCAAGTGTTTTTTTTCCCCCAAAACAAAGTCTTGGCTGACTCTAACAACCCTAAAAAAAAAAAGAAGAAAGAAAAAGAAAAAGAAGAAGAAGGAAGTGGAACTGGGAAAAATGTAAGAAAAGGTAGAAAATTAGGAGAGGAAATAAGAAAGATAGGAGAACTAAAGTAACATAAGATGATGTTTTGTCATAGGAACTAAATTTTCCTTGAAGTCCATGATGGGACATAACCAAGAGATGACCTCTAGGAGTGCTAGATGGGCAATGGGCGGGAGCCACTCCTCTGATAGGACTGGCTGTCGGTCTTCTCCAGGATAAATCCTAGAAAGGGAGCAATTAGGACTCAGGTCTGCCTGGCTCTGTTTCCTCTAACCTCCCCCTTCTTCTGCTTCCTTGGAGCTCTGCTAAGCCTTCTACAGACAAGGGTTTTCCCCACACTGTAGGAGAACTTGAAGAGCTAACCTCTTAGGAACTAGTTAATTAAATGCAGTGCTAGATGTGGGGAGAACCAAGGACTCCCTTTTTACTGCATAATCCTATATTGTAGGTCAAAAGGTGATTATGCCTCTCTTTTAAGAATTGTTACCATTCTTGTGATAAGAATCCTAATCTTTCAAGTTTACAGATGCCTCAGAACAAGGAGGGCAAAGATCTGTGTGCTGAGCAGCAGAAAAAGAAAGCCTGTTCATCTCATACTAGCTAGCATCCTGCTCCTTATTTTAAAATGGTAAAAGAAGGGTGTATAATTGGAGATGCGAAAAGATCTCAGAAGGTACAAGAAAAAGGGACAGGTGCAGAGATGAAGCTTGGATAAGATTTGAACAAATACAGAGCAGAAAATACATAGACATTTTGAAGTGGAGAGGAAGAATGTAGAAGGAGTTCATGTAAGATGAGTTTGGTCAGGAGTATAGACCGATGTGTAGGACTAAAGTGTGTGGACTCAGATAGGCACTCTTTTCAAAAACCAGTTCAGCCACTTAGATGTGAGAAAGTTCTAAGAATGAATTAAGGAACTTTCTCAAATTCCTTAATCCCTCTGTATCTCAGCTTCTGCGTCTGTTTAAAATGTGATGATTTCAATGATATTTAACTGATTATCTTGTCATGAGGATTAAAAGCACAACTCTACCTCTGTATTAACTAGATAATCAGACCAAGGTGTGGTGCATAATCTTGAGAGAACCCAGTGACAGAAAGGAGTCAGAAGAAAATTCATCTAGCAGTTGTTGACTGAAATTCCAGCAATCAGACATTCAACACTGGGGATTTCTCAATGCCTGCTTTATTTTACTCCAGTCCCTTCACTAAAAATATAAGTTATCAGAAAACAAGGGTGTTGGTCTGTTTTTGTTCATGATTAACACAGTAAATTAATAAGTAAATAACTAATTAAAAATGTTTGTTAACTTATAGGGAAGTTTGCTCAGAGCTGAGCCTGAGTTTCACACGACACAAGATGACTAGGGAGGGGCAGGCAGAACAGGTTTGGTGATACGGGAAGGGCTGTGCCAGGAGGGAACTGGACAGGAAAAGCAGGGTGGATGAAAGAAAGGAGGAAGCAAGGGCTAGGAGTTCAGGCTGCAGAGCCGTGAGGAGCATTCCTGAATGTCCATGGAAGGATTTAATGGGGCCCAGGCCAGGGAAATACATTCCCACTTGGTCTAGTCCCATTTTGCATCTCTTCTGTTGTCAGGAAATTACATTTTTTCTAAAATATATTAAATATAATTTAATATTTAACATTAAATATATTAAATTGTTTACCATCTTTTACATAATCTAATCTTACATAATCTAATCCATGGTGGTTTTTTTTTTTTTTCCTTATTATTTTTCTCTTATTTATGTTTTGCTTGGTGGAAATCTTAGGATTCATCTACTTTGGTGAAAAGTTCTCTTATTAAAGAAACCCCTTTTGAATGTATTGGTTGATTTAAATTATGTTTGGTTTCTAATTTGTTCATAAATCGTATTATTTTCTCCTGGTATCTTCAGCATCTTATTTTTAAATTTTCTTCTTTTCCCAAGTCTTGAGTTGAGTGTTCAATAATTGAAAAGCGAAGTAATTGTTTTGCTGAAGCTGGCTGTTGTTTGCAGCCTCCGCAGGGTGTGGCGGTTGGGTGAGGAGAGGCAGCGGGACGGAGGGAAGGGCAAACCCCTGCGGATTTGCATCCCAGGCATCTGAACTCTAGAACGGCTCACAACGTCAACCCGGGAACTACAATTATTTTTCTTTGCAAACCTGAATCACCTCGAAATGACTGCCATTGTCATTTTAAAGACAGCCTGCCTTTATTTTCTCAGCCTCGTTTCTGTAACCTCACCCAAATGCTACGCCCAGTACTGTACCCCGGGCTGGTATGCAGTTTCCTATTGATGATTTACAGACGGAATAATCTACAGTGATAAAAAGCAGAGATCCTGGACCTCAGCAATGCCAGCTGTACATCTCAGCCCAGCTACTTCCTCACTGATTGTATGACCTTCACTAGGTTTTCCAATCCAAGCCACAGTTTCCTAACCTACTAAATGGGAGTAATAAAGTGAGGCAGGGTAGTAAGAAGCTAGGGAAATTTCTTGGCAAGCGGAATAGGGAAGCTGAGGCAGATAATTAAACGGCTAAGCAATTTATAGCCAGATAGTCAATCGCAAGATCTTTTAAAATGGAATGTATCGGGGTGACATTGGTTCACAATACCATATAGGTTTAAAGTGGACAACTCGACAAAACATTATCTGCAACTGCATCATGTGCCCATCACCCAAAATAAAGTCTCTGTCCCTTTATTTCCCCCCTTTGCCCACCTCCACCTAACCCCACCCCCTGTCCCTCGGACTATTACCACACTTGCCTGTGTCTCTCTGAGAGCTGTTCTTTGACAGCTGTCAGAAGGGGGCGGGGATTGGGAGGCTAGATGAAAAGAAGGTGAGAGGATTAAGCGATCACAAGGCTTTACCTTCCCTAAGCAAGGAAATTTAGAAGCAAAGGGTTTACAAAGTCCAGACCAGCCGGGGCAGAGCCACTCAATCCCCCTCCTTCTTCAGTGACATTCTTTGACAAGAGAATGACCCTGACCCTTCGATAGGCTCATTTTGATGAATCAACATATTAAAGGACACACCTGGGAAAGTTGACGAATAGTCTATTATGATCCTCCCCTAAAATTCCCACCTTCAGAAAACAGGTAAAAACCCTTAAAGCAAAGGACCCAGTTCACACTTTCTTGAGCACCCTCTGCACCTTCTTCATACCCGTTCTTTCCTCAGACTCGTATCTTTGCTTTCTTTCTCCTAAGCTGAAAGAGTCCAAGACTTGCAACAAGGACAGCAGTGGATAGTGTCAGCTTATGCTAGGCTATTCCTCTGAAGCTGTCTCCAAGGGCTCCCATTTTGCCTCTGAAACTTGTTTCCTGAGACCACGCAGCTCAGCGAAGTGCAAATCTTTTGCCTCTGTGACCTTCCCTCTAAAGGGCAAGGCAGTCTCACCTAGGCTCAACTGTTCCTCATGTTTCGAAAAGGCCAAGGCAGCTCTGTCTAGGCTCACTCCTATTTTTATCCTCTTCTACCCTAAGCCCTTCAGTTCACTGTCTCCAGCTTTAATACATGGAGTCTCCAAACTGCCTGGATTCATGTTGTGAAATCTTTCCTGCATGAAGTCAAGAACCCACCCATTCCGGACTATATCGGGGCAGACCTGCCTGGTCCTAGTCCCTCTCTGGTGACTGCCTCAAAGACCAATTGTGAGTATTAAAGGAGATGATGCATGTCAAAGGCTTATTACTAAAAGAATGTTAGCTACTCCGGTTTGTTACATTTGTCCAAGGGGTTCCACGTATAGGCATTTAACTGTCATTAGTTGACAATCAGGAAAATGAGACACAAAGATATTAAAGGCAATTCAGTTAACAACTAATTAGCTACCAGGATTTGAGATTCCCTGTCACATGCTCATTCTAAAGGGTAAGTCAGCTCTTGTGGAAAACTGGGAAGTAGTGTCTTTTTGGCTTACAGTGCACAAACACTTCTCCTTATATTCTCTAATTATTTCCTAGGGTCTTTGTCCTCCCAGTAAAATCTCTGCAGATAGATTAACATGTTATACCTTCTGGCAGGTATTTATATTTTCACAGTGAATTCTGAAAAAAAAAAAAAAAGAGATAGAGAGAAATTCTTTAAGGGGTGGAGAATGAATCTCTGAGAGAAACGTAAGGCTTTCTCTGCGAGTGCACTTTACTACATCTTGTGGTATATGGAATTATGGCTCCCAAACACGTCCACATCCTAATCCCTTTAAACTGCCATATGAATTTAACATGGCAAAAGGAACTTGGCAGATGTGATTAAATTTGAGATGGGGAGATTATCCTGGATTATCCAGGTAGACCCAATGTAATCAAAGGGTCCTTGTAAGAGGCAGACAGGATGGTCAGTGTCAGAGGAAGAAGGGTGACAACAGAAGAAGGGGTGGGTGGGAAAGGAGGGGGGGGAGAGAGAGAGATTTGAAGATGCTGTGCAGCTAACTTTGAAGACGGAAGGGGGCACTACAAGGCACGAATGCAGGTGGCCCCCCAAAACTGGCAAGGGCAAGGAAAGGGGTTCTTCCTAGAGCCCTTGAAGGAGAGTAACTCTGCTGACACCTCGATTTTAGGGCTTTTGACCTCTAGAAACCAAAAGATAATTTATGTTGCTTTTAAGCTACTAAATTCGTGGTATTTTGTTACAACAACACAAGACTTGGACACATCTCATACTCCATCGATGATCCAACTATCTCGTCTTTTCTGAGAGTCAACCATTTCCAACATAGACCAAGGGGTTCAAAGAAATGTGCTGCACAACTATGTAAAACAAGCTATGGGATCAGAGTTCGTCTGTGAGACCAACAACTTGGGAACTGTCTGATCATTAGTGGGGGAAGCATGATATAGGGAAAAGGCTGGTGATTCTGAGCCTCTGCATTGTGATGTGCAGATTGGGCCCAACCCAGGGTGCCTGACTGACTTGGCAAATGAGAGCTGAAATCCAGGCCAAGCCCCACCTGCCAAGGAGCACACCCTAGTGTGAAGTGGCATTTTCTGACAGAAGGAGACACCTTTCCCTAATTTGGTACCTGATGAACTAGCAGCAGTCCTAGAAGGTTTATCCTGACTCCATCATGGACCATTGGGTGGAACTCATGTAAGTCAGTCTGCCTCTCCCGGTGGGTTAGCAATAATTGTTTTTGGATAGAAGCTATAATTATTAGATAATTAACTTCTTTGCCATTCAGTTTCTTTACTACACTAGGGAGACTTCAAATGAGTGAACTCACCCTAACTCTACTCCAGCCCCGTTTGCCTTCTTGCATTAACATGTGTGTATTTCACACTGCATATCTTCTTGCCTCAAGCATGTACCTCCTACTTCAGGACCTTTGCACGCACTGTTTCCTTTACCTGGCACATGACTCCCTTCCTTCATTTAGGCCTCTCTGCTGAAGAGGCAGCTCTTCAGAGAGATGTTTCTTCACTGATCATTCTACTTAATAGCATCACCCTTGTACATGATTCCTTTACTCTGCTTAATTTTATTTAAAGATTTTGCTTATTTATTTTTAGAGAGAAGGGAAATAGGAGAAAGAGAGGGAGAGTAATGTCAATACACATGAGAAACATCGATTGGTTGCTTCTCAACGGGGACCTGGTTCACAACCCAGGCTTGCTCGATGATTGGCAATCAAACCAGCATCGTCTTGGCCCACAGGCTGGTGCTCAATTAACTGAGCCACACCAGTTAGAGCTCTGCTTAATTTTATTTCTATAGCTTTTCACTGCCTAACATTGTATTCTTCATTTGTTTATTCTCTGTCTCCCCCATTGGAACAAAGGCCATAAGTTCAGTATTTCATTTGCTGCTGCATCCTCCACATCCGTTGCTTAGGCACATAGTAGATGTTAAATAACCATCTGTTGAATAAATGGACTTTTCTTCTCCAGTTAAAAGCCACCTTCCACAATAGGATGCCTAGAGGCTTCGTGGACTCTGTTGTGTGCCATTTTACTCCCTGACCCTGAATAAAGGGGCAGGGGAAGGTGATTGGTGTGTTGCTTCAGGATATGTCCTGGTCCCCTTCTCACAGGTGTCACCATCTTCCAGGACATGGCTAGAACATACTGAGACATAGAATGTTCCAAAACTGACCTTGTAAAATTTCTACTTTTTGCCCTGTTCATCTTCACCTGCAAAACTCCAAATTCTAGCCCTGGCTGGTGGCACAGTGGATAAGGCACCAGCCTGCGAACCCAAGGGTCACTGGTTCGATTCCCAGCCAGAGCACATAACCAGGTTGCAAGCTAAGTCTCCAGCCATGTCCATAGCTGGAGGCAGGTGAAGGGCAACCATACATTGATGTTTCCCTCTTTGCCTCTCTCCCTTTCCCTCTTTCTGAAAAATAATAAATAAAATCTTTTAAAAACCAACCAACCAACCAAACAAACAAAAAAACCCTCCAAATTTTTCAGGCTGCAAATTCACACTTACCAGTGAAAATGCTAACGCTTTACATTAATCATTTGAAAACTAACCTTTAAGTTTTCATTCTAATACTTCAAGTCAATATTTGGGAAAGAGCTGCTCTTGTCCCTGTCTTTGACCCCACCACGGTTTTTCCTTTGTTGACCCTATTTCTATCTTTTGGAAGTCTCTGCTACAATCTGCACACTCCTGGCCCAGGTCTGGGTAGCTCTTCAGGTGGGCGGAATGCAGGAGCCCGCTTTTCCCTCTCTTTTTGGAAGAAGCTAGTCATTCTAATACCTGTGGTTCAGGCACTTTCATTAAATATGTACCCGAGCAGACAAATGATCCCATCTTCTGAGTCTCCTAACAAAGTAATTCTGCTTTGTGTCCAGGATTAATTTTCAGCGTGGCTTTTAATTCTTCTTATTTTAAGGACTCCCTGATGGTGAAATAGGAATTTATGATACGGAGACTCAGATTATTTCTTTTCTTTTCTTTCTTTCTTTTTCTTTTTCTTTTTCTTTTTTTTTAACATTTTATTCATTATTTTCAGGGAGAAGGGCAGGGAGGGAGAAACAAAGGGAGAGAAACGTCAATATATGGTTGCCTTTCACCTGCCTCTAGCTATGAACCTGGCTGGAGACCTGTTTTGCCACCTAGTTGTATAGCCCGGGCTGGGAATCCAACCAGTGGCCTTTGGGACATTGTTTCTTTTTCTGTCAGTTACTCTCTGTAAGGTGTGAATCTCTCGTGATTGCCAGGTATACAGGCCCACACGTTGGCTCAGTGTGTGTTCCTTGATACAATGACACAGAGAGGTGTGGCTTTTCCTGCCAGGTTAGCATCCTGTGGAAATGGGGTGGTGATGGATACCTGCTCCAGAATCACCACTGTTTAATGTTTTTGGCATGTATCCTGAAATATTTACCAGCCACTAGGAGACTCTTAAAATATAGATTCATATTTGAAATCGCCTGAGTATTAAATTTTTCACTATCAATTCCTCTGTCATTGGTGGCCAGAGAAACTTAGAGACAATTTTGGGAGAAATGTGGAGATAATTTTTATCTCAGTAAAAACAGTTGCAGTCCTTCTCTTCAGCCATACAAAGGACTTCGTCCCTAAATAGCTGAGACCCACATCAGTGAGAATTGCCTCATGTGAAACAAAAGTGTGATTTCATTATCTGAGCAAATTGGCCTCACTCTGGGAAGCTCATTAATTTGAAAAGGAAAATAACCAGCTCAGAAAAGGATGGGTGGGATTCTGTCTTCCTCTTTTTCCTGTAAATTAGAGGAAAATGACTTTTGGCTGAAAGAAGGCTTGGCAAGATGTTTGACTCTTTAAAGGAAAAGCCTGTCAAGAGCAGATAGGTTATGATTTCCCAGAGAGCGACCATACATCTGCAATCATTTGTCTCCCAGCTGTTTACATCACAAGAGGGGTTCTATTAGGCTCACCTTTCCCAGGCTAAGCTCTGCAAGTGTTCTGTAAGAATTTAGGGGCCAGTAGTGACTAGCTTCGAATTTCCAGATGGCTATCTGTGTCTTTCTCTGTTTCCTTTCCTCTGTTCCACCCAATTCTAGGCTAATGTGAGTGAATGACAAGAGGCTGTGAGAGAAGTAAAAGAAAATGATAGGATTTCCTTGCTTTAAAAAAAAAGATGTAATGAAAGTGAAGTTAAAGAAAAGCTGAATGGATTGCATGCGCCAGTCTGTAAAGATAGAAGCAAATTATACAGAAACACCATTTGCATAAGCAGCTCATTCTTCAATTCCCTTTTTAAATTTTTTTGTCACTCTTTTTCTCCTACAACTAACTTTTTTCTCTTGTTCTTCTCAACCTGTTTCATTTTTCCCTCCTCTAACTCCTTCCTTATCTTTCTCCTTTTCCATTTAATTTCCTTTTCTCCTTTAGTATCTCTTTCCTCCATAATTTCTCTCCCCCACAGTAGGCAGTAGGTGACAGAAAGCTCTGGATTTCGTGTCCCACAACCTGAGATTGGAACAAACTATGAAGTCAGTTCAGTTTACGTGGTAGCATCAACAGGGTCTTTGAAAAGTTTTCCAGGGTGTTAGGTTTGTGCCCGGTGGACCAGTTCAAAGCCTTTATTGAGAGATGTTCAAGCAGGCAGCTGAGTCTGAGCAGACTGCAGCCCCAAGGGAGGGGAGAGAAGGATTTTTAAGGGCAGCAGCAGACCCCCAGGGGGATGGATCACCCTGCTGGTTGGCTCAGTAGTCCAGGGTGTAGGTGTTTGCAAAAGAACAATGTCTCCTGATTAGGGATTGCTGTCAGGAGACTTAAGGTCCTTGTTTCTGGGAAAAGATTGAGGGAGAGGGGAAGGGGCAATGGAGGTGTAATTAGTTTTCAGCAGAATGTGATGGTTATGCTTTAGTTGCCTTTGTTAATGAGGAACCTTAAATTGGGTGCATGGCTGGTGACCCTCTTTGTTTTAGCACAGGCAGTGGCTCAGATCCTGCGTGACTGTGGGCCACAGTTCCCAAGAACACAGTGACCACTGGCCATAGCCTGTTTTGCAAGGCCTGACTCCTCAGGTGGCAGGTTATGGGGCAGGTGACACAGGGTAGCTGACCCTAATGCTTAGGATGAAACCACTTTTAATATCTCCATATTGTTCCTTTACATTAGAAATTATTTTTAAAAGATTTTATTCATGATTTTTCAGAGAGAGGGGAAGGGAGAGAGGTAGAGAGGGAGATAGACATCAATGTATGGTTGCCTTTCACCTGCCTCCAGCTATAGACCTGGCTGGAGACCTGGCTGGCAACCTGGTTATGTGTCCTGGCTGGGAATGGAACCAGTGACCTCTGGGTTTGCAGGCCAGCGCCTTATCCACTGTGCCACCAGCCAGGACATTAGAAAATTTAATTGCACTGTTTTAACATTTATTAAAAACGAAATTAAGAATTTTTGGCTCATACGTATTTTAGTACTATTTTAAAGATCAAGGCTAAGATCAGGGTAGCTTCATAATTGTAGGTTTTATCTTATCTTTTTTATTTTTCATTAGTTTTATCTTTTTATCGTAGTTTTCCAAAATTGTTGATTATATCATAATACCAATCTCTAGATTCAAAAATTTCCTTGACCCTGGCCACGTAGCTCAGTTGGTTAGACCATCCTCTTGATATGTCAAAGCTGCCAGTTGGACAGCTGTTCAGGGCATTTACAAAGACTTAACCAATGAATGAATCAATAAGTGGAACAACAAACTGATGTTTCTCTCTCTCCCTCTCTCAAAAATCAATAAATAGCCCTGGTTGGTGGCTCAGTGGATTGGTGCCAACCTGTGAACCCAAAGGTAGCTGGTTTGATTCCCAGTCAGGGCAACATACCCAGGTTACAAGCCAGGTCTCCAGCCAGGTCTGTGGCTGGAGGCAGGTGAAAGGCAACCATACATCGATGTCTCTCTCCCTTTTTTCCTTCCTGCCTGCCCTTCTCTCTAAAAATAGTGAATAAAATCTTAAAAAATTAAAAAAAAAAATCAATCAATAAAATTTTTCTTAATTATAATCATTGAGTTAGTTAATTGTTCTTTTTTAAATTATTTGATGATATCAGTAGTTGAGACAGCACATTTTAAAAAAAGACAGCATGTTTTATTTTATTCTTTTTTAAAAAAGATTTTATTTGTTATTTTTAGAGAGAGGGGAAGGGAGGGAGGGAGAAAGGGAGAGAAACATCAATGTATGCTTGCTTTTCACCTGCCTCCAGTTGGGGACCTGGCTGGAGACCTGGCTTGCAACCTAGGCATGTGCCCTGACTGGGACTTGAACCAGTGACCCTTTGTTTCGCAGGCCAGCACTCAGTCCACTGAACCACACCAGCCAGGGCTCTATTCTATTCTTTTTAAAAATATATTTTTTGGTTGTATTGCAGTGCTCTCTTACATGGATCCTGGGACAGCACTCCTTAACCCACAGGACATTCTGGTCCTGATGTGATGTGTTACCATCTTCCCATGGCAGCCTCCAAGTAACCCTTTGCCCATGTCTTGTTTACAACTTTCCAGGTTACTGTGTTGGCTGGTGTGATTGTTCATGTCATGTTTTAACTTGACTGGCTAAAAGGATGCCCAGATAGCTGGTAAAGCATTTTTCCTATGCATGTCTGCAAAGGTGTTTCTAGAAAAGAGCAGCATTTGAATTGGTGAACTGAGTAAAGCAGATGACCTTTCCCAATGTGCGCTGTCATCATCCAATCTGTTGCTGGCCTGAATAGAACAAAAAGATGGAAGAAGGGCAAATTTGTTCTCGGTTGGAGTTGGGACATCATCTTCTGCCCTTGGACAGGGACGCTGTCTGTTCTGAGACTGAGTTATGCCACCAGCTTCTGGTTCTCCAGTTTACAGACAGTAGATGGCAGAACTTCTTGGCTTCCGTAATTATGTAAGCCAATTCCTATAATAAATCAATCTCTTTATGTGTATGTATTTGTCTATATTCTATTATAAAATGACATGCCCCTGTGAATATTTTCTTTATTAAATTCTGTAGACTCATGAATAACAACAAAAAATGACTTATGTAAAAGGTAATTTGACATAATAATGTGATAAATATAGTGACCACACTTTTTGATACTCTATTTTCATAAAAGTAAAATATGCTGCCTATTGGGAAAGGGAAGGTTTCCGAGAGAACTAACGATGATGAGGGCATATAATAAGGTAATTGGGGAGACTAGAGGAGAAAGGTTTGGAAGGTTGGGGAGGGCAGTGGTGTTTTAAAAGTGTGGGAAAGGAGGCACAAGGTTGCAATGAGGGGGAAAGGTGCTGAGAAAGAGGCCAGTCACGGAGGAAATGATGTAGAGTCTAATGGGGCAGAAAGTATATTAACAGAAAATAGAAAAGGTTAGAAGAAATAGCACTGGTCTGGTGTCTGCTACTTTTATTATGGTTCC
This sequence comes from Noctilio leporinus, assembly GCA_004026585.1. Taxonomy (NCBI): domain Eukaryota; kingdom Metazoa; phylum Chordata; class Mammalia; order Chiroptera; family Noctilionidae; genus Noctilio; species Noctilio leporinus. The sequence goes on along the minus strand of PVIW01005845.1, from coordinate 59,712 downwards.
AAATAGATTTTAGAAAAACAATAGGGCCCTGGCTGGTAGCACAGTGGATAATGCGCCGGCCTGCGAACCCGAAGGTCACAGGTTTGATTCCCCAGGCAGGGCACATAACCAGGTTGCAAGCCAGGTCTCCAGCCAGGTCTGTACCTGGAGGCAGGTGAAAGGCAACCATACATGGATGTCTCTCTCCCTCTCTGCCTCTCTCTCTTCCCCTCTTTCTAAAAATAATTAAATAAAATCTTTTAAAAAAACACACAATAGATATTTTAGAAAAAAGAAAGAAAAGAAGAAAGAAAGAAAAGAAAAGAACAAGAAATGGAGCAAACCATGGGACGAATCAAAGGCCAACTTGTTGTTTACATTGAGCTCCCAAGAGGTGAGCTTGAGAAACCTTCATCAAAAGATCTATGGGATGATTCCTATAGACATTTCACAAGGTCCATAATGCGAGGGGAAGGATGGAAGATGTTGGCCAATTTGCAATCTATTACTTAAGGAATGTCTAAAAGAAAAGAGGAAGACTGAGGGTAGAACTGTCACAGGCAGAGAGCAGGCCAAGGACAGAGCCTGAGAGCTCTTCGGAACTCTCAGAAGAGCTGAGATATAAAATGGTTGCTGGTGGTTTTGTGGTTATGTAATAACCTCAGTTGAGTAAGAGGATGAATGAGTCTGAGTAAAAAATAAATAAATTAATTAAATAAAAATAAAAAGAAAAGTATATTTGAAGAAGAACTATTGTAAGTAGAAGGGGGATATGTCATTCTTCTGATGTGCCTTACCTGGAGTATATATACACTGCGGATATATAAAAAAAATAATGTCTTCATGAATATTCATCCTGAAGCACCAAGTATTAATTCACTTAAACAAAATCACTTGGTTGAGGACAAAAGCTGCGGTAGCATTGACTTGGGGGTGGGTTTGGGAATGAAGCTTGTCCGTGTTTGCTGACTGCCCAAGGCCTAGCTAAAGGTAGAGGCTATGAGCTGAAAGTGTGCTGATTGAGTTAGGCTCTCTAGCTTAGATCAGCAACATTTTTTTTTTGTCAGAAGAAATCAAATTGGTTAACCTCTTTAATATCCATCCATATAATTTCTACACTCCTCAGGTTTTTCATCTGTGAAGAAGGCTAACAGTAGCACCCGCATCACACACACACGCACTGGTTTTGTTTTGAGATAATGAACAGAAAGCTTCTGGTGGTGGCAGCAGAGCTGGCCAGGGCAGTGCATCTTGGCCTGGGTCCATGGGGGACCTGGTGGGGCACAGGGGACTACAGTAACGGCCTGGAGTCTGAAACTGGAGGCTGAGTGTTACAGAACCATGCATGGTTTTCTGGAACAGCTGGGAGGTGGGGCGTGTTGATTGCTCACTACCAAGAAGCATGATTCCCAAGGCAAGAGTTTGGTGAAAAAGAAATGGGGCTGTTTATTGAAAAGTTATACAGATTTAGAATAATGGCAGATGGCCCTGCTGCTTCTGCTTGGCCAGACCAGTTTCAGAATATACCACTCAGAAGTACCATCTTTCAGAAAAACAGAATCTGCAGTTCAGCATTCCCAGTCCCAGTTCAGCCCAAGCATCTCACGTGGGTGTGCACTTGGCCAGGCAGGTCCCCGCAGGTCCCCACAGCTCCACCAGCTTGTGCTATCTTCTCCGGGCAGACCTCCAAGCAGACTTCCCAACCATGAGGCAGACCTCCTTCAGGCCTCACGTTACTCAGCCCACTCTAATCTAAATGCTTGGCTCAGAGCTTCCTGCATGACCTAATATCCGGCTATTCCTATGGTGTATTAGTATCACCATTTTTGTCAGCTCCCCAGTGTCTTTGACATTATGCTAAGTGAAATAAGCCAGTCAGAGAAAAACAAATATCATATGACTTCACCCATGTGGAATCGAATGAACAAACTGAACTAGCAAGAAAAAATAGAGAGAGACTTGCAGATAGAGAGAAGGCTGACAGCTCTAGGTGGGAGGGTTAGGAGGTGGGGGGACCCAGCAAAATGAAAATGGACTCATGGACACGGACAACAGTGTGGTGATTGTGGGGAAGGGTGGGTGGAGGTGGAAGAGGGTATAGGCGATATATGGAAATGGAGAAAAATACAATAAAAATTAAAAGAAAAAACATAGATACACAAGAATATGAGAATTAACATAGAGTATGGAAGTGCCTAACTAGGCATGGCTTAGTTCTTGGTTCTAGAAAACTTTGCCCAAGTGAAAAACGGTGAATCAGTAAGTAACTTCACTGTTGCTTCAGGGCATTTTTGCACACAGTACAGCTGAAGCAGCAGTTTGTTCATGCTAGCAAATGGCTCCCTTTAAACAACAGCTTGTTCGTCAAGAATCACTGCTAATAACCTGTCAAAGTGGTGTGTTCTACCTTCCTGCAATGAGTTCTAATGAACTGAGCGTTTCTTTATTAACATGCCATCTGGTGAAATTGGAGGGAATTTCAATGCTCTCCTTAGCTGTGGCTTCTGTCCCCTGTTTAGAGACAACATATCTTTATTCCAGGCTTAAAGAAATGAGAAGGATGAAGGGCAAAAGGTACACAGCAAATAACCTTATCTTTTTAAACAATTTGGACTGTTGAAAAATGAGGACTCTAGCACCACTCTGCTGTTAGGAAAACCAAAGTACCAATTGCTTACTTTTCTGTGTTCCATAATATGACACTCAGAGTGAGATGGGACCTTCCACTCTTTCATTGAAAAGATTTTTATTTAGAAGACCTCCCACTCTTTTAGTTAAAAGCACCCCTGTCTTGTTGTTATCTTGATATTCTTCCAATGCCTAACACAGGGACTTGTACTACAGTTCAGGAAAGATTGTTGAATGACATAGAAAATTTGGATGGAGTGAAGTACTTTCTTTTTAAATTTATTTACTGGTTTTTTTAGAGAGAGGAAAAGAAAGAGAGACAGAATCATTGATTTATTGTTCCATTTATTTATTCACTCACTGGTTGCTTTATTCACTGGTTGCTTCTTGTATGAGTACGTACCTTGACTGAGTATTGAACTCACAACCTTGGCCCATCAGGATGATGCTATTACCCAGTAAACTACCTAGCCAGGAATGAAGTGAACTACTTTCCAGGGTGAGATGGAATTATAAAAAATGGCTATCAAGTCCCCAATATTTGCAACAACTATAAATATGTAAATATATATCTTAAGCTCCCTCCCCGGGAGCACCCCCAACACATTTGTAAAGGCCAGGACAATTGAGAGAACCAGCTCTATGGAATGTGGCTGCCAGAGAGCTTTGAATTCTTAATCGTGGCTTTTTTATTTTTTAAGATTTTTTATTTATTACGTTCAGAGAGGGAAAGGGAGGGAGTCAGAGAGAGACAGCGACATCAATGTACAGTTGCCTTTCACCGGCCTCCTGCCACAGAGCTGGCTGGAGACCTGGCCTGCAACCTGGTACGTTGCCCTGGCTGGGAATCGATAATTGTGGCTTTTTGAGCCTCTTAAAAAGAAACCTGTTTTTAGTTTCAAATCTAACATGTGTTTAGGGAAGAAGTTTACACATCCTGTAAGGAAGCTCACTGCCTCTTGTCAACAAACCTCTCCCACCAAACCCCGCACTGGAGGAGAACAGTTTCTCCTTCTGTTTATAGCCTTTCAGGTAACTTTAGTGCATTTAGAAGCACATGTATATATACAAATAAACCTGAAATATGGTTAATGTTATACAAATCTGATCACATGAAATTTTTCACAATTGATTTCTCTCTATTATTTTTAGAACACTTTCTGTGTTGGCACCTATAGTGCCAATAATTCTTTTTAATCACTGCATAACTTCTATTGCATGGCTGCGCTCTAACCTGTTGAACTCAATCTGCTACCTAACCTGTTTCTTCTCCCCCTTTTTCTTCCTTTAGTTCCTTTCTTTCTGCTATACAAATAATCTTATGATGAACTTCTGTGTATATATCTAAGATTAGTTTCTAGTAATCTTTCTTTCAATGTTTGTCAGTGGGATATCTCCCTATTTGTCTTACTTGAGGATCCTTAATACTAATGAAGTAGAACATACAAGTATTTTAGTCTGTTGGCCATTTGTATTTCTTTTGTGAATTGCTTAGATAGATCAGTGCTGTCCAATATGACTGTTACTAGCCAAATGTGGCTATGGAACAATTGAAATAGCTCACCTGAGCTGAGCTATTATTAGCATAAAACATAAGTGATTTAAAAAACCTGGTCTAAGAAAAAGGATGTAAAGTATCTCATTAATATTTTCATATTGATTATATGTTCAAATAATAGGTATGCTGTTTTAAATAATGTTAATGTGTTTCCTAAAAAAGTTTAAATATGTAGGTAGCTCATATAGTATTTTTGTTGAAGAGGGATGGCTTAGATATTTCTTTTATTTTTTATTATTTTTAAATTAAAAAAAAATATTTACTATTTTTAGAGAGGGGGGTAGGGAGAGAGGCAGAGAGGGAGAGAAACATCAATGTATGGTTGCTTTTCACCTGCCTCCAGCTACGGGTCTGGCTGGAGACCTGGCTGGCAACCTGGTTATTTGCCCTGGCTGGGGATCAAACCATCAACCTTTGGGTCCATAGGCCAGTGCTTTATCCACTGTGCCAGCAGCCAGGGCTTAGATGTTTCTTTTAGTTGGGTTATTTTTTCTTATTGATTTGTAGAAGCTCTTGATATATTATTAGTATATATCCTTTGTAGCAGATATTTCTTCTCAGCCTGTAACTTGCTTTTTAACTTGAATTATGGAGTTTCTTGCCATACAAATTTTAAGAATCTATTGTTTCCTTTATCCCTTCTTGGTTTTGTGTCTTGCTACAGTAAGTCTTTCACCATGTCAAGGTTACAAAAATAACTTCCTGTGTTTCACTAAAGTAATTTCTTTCTTTAAGTTGTTTGCCTCTTTAAGACATTTAGAATTATTATTATTATTTTGTTTGATGTGCCATGGGAAGTTTTAAAACTTTTTATTAAATCATGGGATAGTTAACTTGCACCACTTTTCCCTGGTGATGAGAATTGCCTCCTTTCTCATGTACTACATTTCTGTTACAGATGAAAACATTTTGAATTCTTTCATCTCTCTCATCAATATATTTGATTTTCCCCACACCAGAATCTCATTACTTTATTTTCCAGTGTTTTATAGGATAGTTTCTATATATAGGAGATGAAGCTTTTGCAAATATTCATTCATAGGCATGTTCTCTTTCAACGAACTTCAGATTCAGTCTGCCAGTGTATACATATAAGTCTCTGTTAGAATTTTGATGGAGATTGTATAATTGTATTGAGTGTCCTTTGGGACAGAACCTAGATTACCTGTAGACAGTCAGTGAGAGGCACCAGGGAGCCTCCCTCATTGGCTAAGATGGTAGCAGAGAGAGGTTCTTAACTGAGTGATTTGGGAAGCTAAAAATAAGGATGGATTGGGCCTTAGCATGCCAAAAGCTAGAGAGATGAATGGATAGGGCTGCTAGCATACTGAGCATTAGAAAGATAACCATGTAAGAGAAAGAGCCTTTCCCCCGCTATCCCTATAAGAAACCTGGGCCTGACCAGGAAGATTGAGATGGTGTTTGAGACAGGAGTCCACTTTTCTCCTAGGATGAACAACACCTAAATAAAACCTCTCATGCAATGGCAACTGCCTCAGGAATTCAGCTTTTGTTGTGGCAGGTAGCCAAACCTCCATTTTGTTTGGTTACACTTACACCTTTGCAATAGTAAATACAACTATGGACTTTAGGTCAAGATGGCCTCCTTGCACAACCACATCAAAATTACCTCTAGACTATAGAATAACCATTAATCAAAATGGTCAGAAATTGAGTTGAATAGAAGTCTGACAACAACAAAGTTAAAGAAACCACATCCATCCAGACTGGTAGAAGGGTTGGAGATATGGAATAGGCTGGTCTTACACCCATGTGTGGGGGATAAAAATTCAGGAGGGGTATCCCTGGAGCAAGTCATCCCAGCCCCCACACTAGGCCTCTCAGTCCAGGAAGATAATTCCCCATAACTTCTGATTGCAAAATGAGCAGCACTGAGTCAGTAGAAGACCTACTGAAGTCCCAAGAAGTTCTTCAAGAATCTATACACAGATTACTTGGACTGTTTCTCTGAGCTCCAGCAAGGGCAGCAGCTTGAAAGGCACCAAAGGCACACAGGGAGGAACTGAATGTCTGGCATCAAGATGAGACCTGGGGGATAGCTTTCTCCCAGACAGAAAGGGAGAAAGAGACCATTGTCCCTCTTCTGAAACCTCCCTCCACAGAGCCACACAGCCACACAGCCACGGAGCCAGTGGGTTATTCCATATCTAAAACTCCATCAACCTGCTAACACTGCTCTGCCCTGGAGATCCCCTGAGACTCATTCCCACCAACATACTGGCCCACACCTCAGTGACATTTCCATATGAATTACTGGCCCTAGTTCATGCTTCACAACTTCCTAAATCCTGTCAAAAAAGCAATAGCCATGTTTCTCTTCCTCTCGGCCTCTCTCCCTTCCCTTCTCTCTAAAAAAAAATAAATAACATATTTAAAAATTTAAAAAAAAGAAGAAGGAGAAGAAGCACTAGTCAGCCTCAGTGAATACCAGGCCCTGCACTAGCAGTAGGAAGCTTAGATTCACAGCATGGCTTTTCCTGGGAATCTCCAAGCCCAGCAGAAGTAGCACCATCTCAGATTGCTTTATAGCTCAGGTAGGGTGGCACCAGGCAAAACACAGGTGGAGGCTGACCTTGGCCAGCACCCTCTGGGATACCCCAGAGCCTGTGCTCCCAGTGGACAGCCACAGACCACATCAAAGCACCACCACCCTGCCTCTGCACAGCTGATCAGTGGTCACAGCCAGTCCTTATAGCTGACTGGCCTGGGTAAATCCTTCACATTGACTTAGCAATGGCAATTAAGGCTCTACTACAAAAGTAGGGTGTACTTAGCTCACATGGATGGTGCACCTCAAGTACCCAGCTTTGGGGGATAAGGGAGGCTGTGCCTCTGGACCCTACAGAACACCCACTCTATAAGGCCACACTGCCAAGACATGGAGTCATAGCAGCTCTATCTAATACATAGAAACAAACACAGGGAGGCTGCAAAAATGAGACAAAAAAAAAAAAAAAATATATATATATATATATATATATATATATATGGCCCAAATGAAAGAACATTTCAAAACTCCAGAAAAAGAACTGAACAAAATGGAGATAAGCAAAACACCAGATGCAGAGTTCAAAACACTGGTGATAAGGATGCTCAAGGGACTCACTGAGTACTTCAACAGCATAAAAAAGACCCAGGCAGAAATGAAGGATACATTAATTGAAATAAAGAACAATTTACAGGGAAACAATACTAGAGTGGATAAAGCTGAGGATCAAATCTATGATTTGAAACATGAGGAAGCAAAACACAATCACAACAAAAGAAGAAAAAAAATTTCAAAAAATTAGGATAGTAAAAGCAGCTTCTGGAACAACTTCAAGAGGTCCAACCTTTGCATTATAGGGGTTCCAAAAGAAGCAAGAGAGAGCAGGAAATTGGAAACCTATTTGAAAAAATAATGAAAAATAACTTCCCTAATTTGGAGAAGGACATAGACATGCAAGTCTAGGAAGCACAAGGAGTCCCAAACAAGATGGATGCAAAGGGGCCTACTCCAAGACACATTATAATTAAAATGCCAAAGGTTAAAGATAAAGAGAGAATTTAAAAACAGGGACACAAAAACAGTCAGTACCTATAGTGGGGTTCCGATAAGACTATCAGCTGATTTTTCAAAAGAAACTTTGCAGGCTAGAACAGATTGGCAAGAAATATTCAAAGTTGAAAAGCAGGTATCTATAGCCAAGATTGCTGTACCCAGCAAAGCTATCATTTAGAATCAAAGGTCAGACAAAGAGCTTCCCAGATAAGAAACAACTAAAAGGGGTTCATCATTACCAAACCTTTATATGAACGGTTAAGAAAAAGAAGATCAAAACTACGAATAACAAAATGGCAAAAATGCATATCTATTAACAATTGAATCTAAAAACCAAACTAAGCAAATAAGAACAGAAACAAAATCATAGATATGGAGAATATTTTGATTACTGCCAGATGGGAGGGGAACATAGGGGAATGAAGAGGTGAGGGGATTAAGAAGCACAAATAGATAGTTACACAATAGCCATGGGGATGTAAAGTACAGTATAGGAAATGAAGTAGCCAAAGAACTTATACGCATGACCCATGGACATGAACAAAGGAGTAGGACGTTGTGGGGTGGAGGGGGCCAAGAGGGAATAATTGGAACAACTGTAGCAGCATAACCAATAAAGTATAATTTAAAAAATATGCCTATATAGGAACAAGTTATATGTCTTCATTTATTCATGTCTTTTAAAATGTGAATCAGTAAAGTTTTATACTTTTCTTAATATATGCCTTGCTCATTATGTATTAGGCTTTTTCTTAATTTTAAAATTGTTCCTGTTATTGTAAATCAATGGTTTTCACTCTACATTTTATAATTATGCTGAGTTTCCATCTACCAAACTTAATTGAATCTTTGATTCTGTTAATTTTTTACTTGATTCTCTCTACTTTCTAGATAAACAATTATATGATATACTAGATTTGGCTTATTCAACTCATAAGTCATTTGTTAATTTTTCAGGAAATTTGTGGGCTGATCATCACACATAACCATTATTAAAAAGTAAATTATAAAAAATAGATTAAAAACAAAGATATTAAATGTTCAAAACTCATTATATTATAATTATTTTACCTATCTATGCTTTTAAAGTAATTTATTTTTAATGTTTCTGTACAATAGAAATTTTTTATAACAGTGTGCTACCATATATGTATTTTTTCCAAATTTACATTCAGTTAGTTCACATCAGTAGTTTGAAAGCAACCATGATGAGAGTACACCATGAAAGTTAGCAAATGCTACATATCAAGCTTCATTTACGGTTTTATTAATTATCTACACTTAACAAAGTAATGGAAAAATGTCAATAATGGAGATTAAACTTTAAAGTGTATATCATATTTGTAGTCATTACATTGTGAATAGTATGAAAAATTTGAGGAAATATTCTTGCAGTATTTTTAAATTTTTAACTTAATCAAGAAGTAGCTCATATCATGGACTAACAACTATAGTTAAGACAAGTTATTTCACTTTTGTCTGACTCATTAGTGTAACAAACATATCAAGTAATGTTCATATGGGGGACTAACCTTGGAGAAACTAGTTTCACTTATATCATCACATGACTGGTTTTAAAGCATGTAAATAATGAAAGTCTCTCTTCTTTTCAAAAATTGTATCTCATTATATTGTTTTATTGGTTAGGACTCTCAAGCAATGTGGAATAAAAGCAATTAGTAGGAATTCTTGACTTGATCCTTGTTTTACTACTTCTATTTTATCATTAAGAATGACGTTTTCTCTGGGTCTGGTAGCTACTAGTTAGAATTCTGGAATTTTGTTTGAATATTTTCCTACATACTAATAGGAAAATTCTGAGGTCTGTTCTTAGATTTCCTCCTTTAAAAAAATTCTCCAATTTTCTATAAATCTCTATATTCTTTCCAAAATGTTATGAACATATGGATTCCAGAGTCTTTGCAACATTTGGCGCAATCCCACAGTTAAGCAAAAACCTTTTTAATGGTTCCTTGAAAAACCTGGCTACATTCATTGTTTCTACCTTCTAGTCTGTCATTTCTCTTTTGTCCACTCCACATATGCTTTTGTCCTCACCCACACCCTGCACCGCTAAAACCACTTCTGCCAAAGTTACTAGAGACTCCGTTTTCGCTGAGGTTCTAGTTTTCCAAACCCACTGGACAGTTGTTCCCTGTCCTCATCTCACCATTATTATTGTTGTTGCTATTATTCTACACTTGACCATTTCTCCATGAACCCTTTTTTCTTCCTGGCATCTGGGACATTGTGCTCTCTGGTGTTGTTTTCAGCTTATTAATCCCTACCTTTTGGTTTTCTTTACTTGTTCCCTTTCCTCTTTCTGGCCTCTAAATGTGGAAGGACCTGGCATGTCCACAGCTCAGTCCTCAGCCCTCATCTTTTGTACTTCTGTGGCTTTGAGCACAATGTATTTGCTGATGATCCCACATTTATACGAGTATCTTTGTTCTACTCCTGTCTATAGTATTCAAATGCTTGGATATTTCATAGGAATTTCAACCTTAATAATGCTACAACCATGCCCCAAGTGCACGCCTTTAGCCTCCAGTGGCACCGTTAGTTGTTGATACCGCACCTGAACTTACAGTGCGTTCCTCTCACTCTCACCTCCACAACAACACATCAGGAAATGCTGTTGTTTTTCTCTTTATAAAATACACCCCAAATTTAACCTCTGCTCTCCATTAACATCACTTCATATCCTGGTCCAATCCCTACTTCCATGTCTTATCTGGACTGGTACAATAGACTCTGAATTATTTTTACTTTCATTCTTTTTTTTTTTTTTAAAGATTTTATTTCATTATTTTCAGAAAGAGGGGAAGGGAGAGAGGCAGAGAGGGAGAGAGACATCAATGTATGGTTGCTTTTCACCTGCCTCCAGCCACAGACCTGACTGGAGACCTGGTTTGCAACCTTGTTATGTGCGCTGGCTGGGGAATCGAACCTGTGACCTTTGGGTTCGCAGGCCGGCGCCTTATCCACTGTGCTACCAGCCAGGGCTTTACTTTCATTCTTTTTCCTTCCACAGCAACCACAGAATACGTGTATGTGTGTGTGTGTGTGTCCATACATACAGATATAAAATACATGTGTGTGTGTGTGTGTGTGTGTGTGTATATATATAATATAACATACATATATTATATATATATAATTGGGATATAACCTTAAATCACTTTCAGGTGTATAGCATAATGATTTGATATTTACATATATCGCAAAATGATTACCACACTATGTCTAGTTAACATCCATCACTACATATGGTTTTAGAAAATCTTCTAGTGGCATGCCATTGTACTTAAAAAAATCCCAACTCCTTGGTGGGCTTCTGGGTCTGCCATCTACCCCTTCAATTTCATCTTGCATGCCCTCTGCCTTTCTCATTTTGCTTTCTCTACACCAGAATTCCTACTGTACCTTAAATATACCAAGCTTCTTCCTGCCTCCAGGTTTTATACTTGCTGGTATCTCTGCATGGAACATTCTTCCTGCAGAATTTTTATGTATCTGGGTCTTCCTCAACATTCTGGCCTCCTCTCAGAGCTTTCTCATAAGCACCTTTTCCAAATAACTACTGTCTATCACAACTTGCTTCATTTTCTCATTGCACTTAGCAGTGTCTGAAATTACAGAATTTATTTACTTAACATGTTCATTTCCTGACTTTTTCCATTGGAATATAAGCTCCATTAAAGTAGGGAATTCAGCTGCTGTACTGGTATGTTCCCAGCTCCTAGAATTATGTCTGGTATCCACAGAACTTTGTGTCTTAAAATAATAAAACACTGATTTATTATTGCTCATGATTTATGGATTAGTTTTAGCTTTAGTTTTTACATGTATCTTTTCTCTTTTGTTCTTAATCAGACTTTTAAAAGCTTTACTATATTTTTGCCTTTTAAGAGAGATAGCTTTTTGTTTTTAGGAACTTACATCAGATAAAAGTTGAAATTAATATGAATTTTTGTAATCATTTGAGTTAATGTTAAATTAATACATTTCCCCACATTCTGGGTTTCCTAATAATAAATCAAGTCTATAAATTTTCCTCTTTCATCTGAGTGTTAATTTAACTACATCCATAGGTTTTCATATCCAGAATATTCATTTCTATTTATCTCTAAATATCCTATAGTTACACTTGCTTTCATTCATTCAAAAAGTTCTCATATTTTCTGATCTTCTGATGGCTACCATTTTCCTTTTACTTTGCTTTTCAGATTTATCTTTTTGTGGTACAACCCCAAGTCATCTCCTCATTCTGGTATTCACATCCTTACATAGTATGTACTGTAGTTTCCAGAGTTGTATCAATGTTAGCTGGTGTGACTAATAGAAGATGGCAGAAATGATGGCATGTGACTTTGAAGCTAAGTTATACAAGACATGGTAGCTTCCAACTTGCCCTCTACTAGTCAGGTCGTTCATGCTCACCGTGCATGTCAGGGGAACACTCAAGAAGTCCTACACCGGGGCCTGGGTGGTTAGGAACTGAAGTCTCCTGCCAAAAGCCATGGGAGAGCTTGAGTTGACAGTGGATCTTCTAGGCCCAACCAAGTCTTCAAATGACTCAAGCCCCACCCTCACCACCACTATCTTGATTATAACTTCCTGAGAGACCCTAAGTTGGTAACTCTCAGCTAAACTGCTCCCTAATTCCCAAACTTTTAAAAATTCATTTTATCTTATTTCAATAAACATTTGGAAAGGGGAGAATGTACATAGGCTTGATCTGTTTTCTTGAATCATAACCCCACTTTCTCTTTAAGTTAAAATATTTCCTATCACCCTGGTACTAGCTATTTGGACAAAACATTTACATTCATAAAGAAAAAAATTGAGAGAAATGTATGTTTATAAAAAGGAAACATTAATATATTAGAATTGCAGAAAATATTTTAACCCCTGGGAGAAGTAGGCAAAGAAGCGGAGCAGTTTTGTCAAGGAACTAGCATGGAAGAACCATGGATGTGGACAAGGGGGCTGACTTTGCGGGGGGAGTGGGTGGGTGGGTTGGGAAGGCGAGAGAAGGGACAGGAAATCCAATGGATGTAATACAACAATAAAACTAAATTTAAGATATATTTAAATTTAAGAAATTTTATTGATGTACCTGAGTTTTCAGATGTTTGGGAGGAACCCTCTGCTTTTCCTTTGTTTCTAGATAGACTTTAAAAATTAATTTCAGCTACTTAACATGCATCTCTTTTTTTATGTGTCTACATGAGCCTCTTTTCAAAAGGAGAGTGTCTTTGAAAATGCTTTCAAAAATTGCATTCTAAGAAAGGACTTTAAATGATTTGCTGGCCAAACTTTTACCAGACATTGTTTACATTCTTTCCTATGTTGTTGTAGTTTCACAAAGGTACAATGTTGCATAATGGAACATCATAGAACTGCGTGGAAGCTTCTCCTGTTACATCTGAGTGACAGATTTACTTCAGATAAAAAATTATAACGTGCCCTAAACAGGGACATATAATTGCATAACTCAGGAATTAGAACAGTATATTTCCAGAATACTGAAATTTTAACACATTGAGTTAAGTAAGATTTTCACAATGAGCATAATCTTTGCAACCAAACACTAATGGATTGAAATCTTGGATGTACTCATCAGCTGTAGGACATTTGGCATGGTATTTAACTTCCCTATGCCAGTTTCCTTCTCTTTAAAAAGCAAATGATAATGTATCTTCCAGAGTTATTTGGGGGGTTAAATGTAATAACATTGTGTAATATACATATGTTACAATTTAAGTGCTCAATAATGATGATTTTTTTACACACTCATGGAATGCTATGATAAAGTTTTCTAGCTGTAATATCAAGTAGTCTTATACTATTCATATTCTAAATTACTATTTAGGTTACAAAATGTGTATGAATTGCCAACTGTTAAACAGTGACTTTAAAATTCCTGATGCTTCAAAAAATTTAAATGATATGCTTTTAATTTTAATTTACACCATAAATCACTTAGATTGAGTGAAAGTGGAATGTGGTTAAGGCAGAGACTAGATGGGAAATAGAAATACTGTACCGAGATAAGCTACTTAACAATTTATTAATCATACACACACACACACACACACACACACACACACACACATATACACCCCAAACTGGCAATGCATGTGTCTCAAATATTACCTAAGTTGTTTAATAAATGTGCTAATGAAACTAAGATTTGCAGGTCACTGAATTTCTATAATAAAAACTCCCCATTGTCAGGTGGTTGGAAAGGGAAGATGGAGTTACCTACACCAGTACCACAGCTGAGTAAACAAAGCAATGCCTGCTTAATAAACAGTGAGTCAGTAGCATCATATTCTTATATACAGGAAAGAATCATAAGTTCTAAATGTCTAACACCTGGAATTAGTGTCTTTGATCTCAGTCATGCAAAGAGATTAAAATGAGGGAGTAAAAGTTGTCCCTTTTTTTTTTTTTTTTTTTTTAAATGTAAATGTAACATTTCAAAAACTACAAACTGAAAATTACTCATTTGGATATCATCTTTAGCTTGTATTCTAGTTTTCATTGCACGCTGATTTGCTACAACATGGGTGAACGAACCCAGTTATGAGATTAAATATAGCACTATGGTATTGAGTTTGTAGTTTCCTGCCTTGCAATTTATGTCATGATACTTAGTTCAAGTTATTTAAAATTATCTTTAAAGACCTTCCTTTGCATTTTGCATTAGGAACTTACCACTATAGTTATATTTGCTTGAGGTCCCTGTCTGCCATGAGATTGGGGAGGAAGAGAAGAAGGACCTCAGTTGAAGGCAGGGCCCACTCAATGAGGAGCTGTTAAGTGAGAGAAAGGGTAAATGAACTCTGAAAATGTTTTCCTGCATTCATTCATGCATCAAATATTTGTTGAGCACCTACTTCATACTAGGTCCTGAGCTAGGTTAACAGTGGTATGACTCTGCCCTCCCTGAGTTTATATTACATTAGTGGGGAAAATGGTAAATAAACAAGTAAATAATTTCAAATTAACTTAAGTGCAACAAAAATGAATAGAGTGCTGTGTTGGAGAATAACAAAGATTAACTTCAGATAGGGAGGTCAAGGAAGATATTTCTGAGCAAGTGGCCTAAAGGAAATGAAGTCCATCATTTGAAGAGGATAGGTGATGTTCTTGTGAAAAGGTGCCCAAGAAAAAGAGAAAGAACTTACCATATTAGTGTTACTATATATAACATCAATAGGTGCAATATAATAAACAAGGTAAAGAGTTGTAAACAGATAAGATTGGGGAAAATGTGAATTTTATATTAGGTGTGATGGAAGCTATTGATGTAAGTAGGGAAGTGATGATCTGATTCATATTCTAAAATGTTCACTTGTGCCTAATGTGTAGAGAAAAGATGAAGGTGGACAAGAGTAAGAGGCAGAGAAATCAAACTAGTAGCTGTTTCAATCGTGCAGGACCAAGATGACATCAGCCTGAAGTCAGCACTGGTCTTCAAGATAGAAGAATCAACACTTCTCGATGGGCTCAATGTGGGGGTAAGAAGAGGGAAGAGTCACAGATCACCCCCCTAGGTTTGTGCTATGACATAACTAAGCATTTGGAGGTGCCGTTTGCTAGGATGGGGGAAGAGCAGATGTGAGAAGGAAATCAGTTGCGGAGAAGATGATGAGCCAATGCCTGCACCTCATATTATGAGCTTCCCTATTGGGTCTGCAGGGATAAGCTAGTTCATCTGAAGGGACTGTAAGTGTCCAGGTGAGCTCTGCAGCTTGTTGTTCTCTGTAAGTATATTGCCTCTCAATCTTGTACTCCTCTTTGAATAAAATTTTTATTTTCTCCAGTTCCTTTACTTCCTCATTCCAACTACATCTGTCCTTTGACCTCTTTGAAGTATCTATTTTCTACACCCTTGATATTTTTCATTGGTATTCTTCTGGTCATGCTTTGTTTCCTACTTAACTAGAGTCAGTAGTCAATAATGTGAGCCACTTTCTCAGTACCACTGTCTATTCTCTATGTTCTTTTTCCTTCAGGCTGTGTACTCAATCATTTACTCAATAAATTTTAATAGAATTCTCTACCTTATTGGAGAATAGTTTTATTGATAAAACCAGGAAGTCACCTATGAAAAGATTATATATCCTTCCAGGGAGCTTTCCTCTTCATTTAGGACTGTTTCAGTTGGATCCACAAAGATAATACTAATACTGTCATTTATGAGCTTGGAAGGAAGAAGAAAGATGGCCTAAATTAAGCTGTTCACCTAGGAAGGGAGGTCTTTTGGAAGCAGTTCTAAGAGAACTCACTGAAGCCATGAGAGACAGTTTGCTAGCTGAATGAAATCTAGAAACTCAACACTGAATTGACCAAACCCTGCATTGGATGGAATCCTCAAAAGCTTCCAGCTATACATTTTTCCTTCACTTTCTTGGGTCTATTCTCTCTCTCTCTCTCTCTCTCTCTCTCTCTCTCTCTCTCTCTCTCTCTCTTTCTTTTTGTCCTTCAGATGTTTTTGTTTTTTTCCTGGTTGGATAAATTCTGCTGATGTGTGTACAGTAGAAATTCCTTTTTTCTGCTTTTTTTCCATCTGTTGTGAAACCCATCTGGGAGTTTTTCATTTAGAATATTATATTTATCAGCTCTGTAATTTCCATTTTGTGGTCTGTCTCCTTCAAACATATTTTCTATTTCTTGACCGAGATTCCTTACCTGTTCACCCATTATGACCATCTTTCCCTTTAACTTTTTGGACCATATTTATAATAGAAGCCTTGAAATTCTTCTATATTAATTCTGGCATCTTGATCATTCAAAATATCTTTCTACTGACTAATTTTTCTTTTACCTATGGTTACACTCCCATTTCTTCACATATGTAATAATGTTTTGTGTATAGGACACTTCTAGAGGAGTTTTGGTGAGTACTGGCAGTTGTATTTGGTAGATGCAATGGAGTATCTATTGGAGGGCACCTTCCTTCATTGTTTCATTTATCCTCACAACACCTCAAAGTAGGGAGAAAAGGGAAAGTACCACTGTCCCCACAGTACAAAAGTAAAAATAGGAGAGACAAGTGGTTATGATCAGAGTACCTTAGTGAATGAGTTGGGAGTAGACCCTAAATCTTCACATGCTTATTATTCTTGTTAGGCAAGGTTAAAATCTATAAAGCTAATAACACTTATAGAAATGAACACTTCCTCAGTTATAGCAAAACCTCATGGTTTCATATCTTATATTCTGAAAATTTAAGCTACATATGTGACTCAATTTTTCATTATCTCTTAGGGAAGTTTTATCAACTAAAAACTATTAGAAATCTTAAAAGGATAAAGCAGTTGATTTTGTCAGTTGACATGTAAAAATTAATCCTTTCCTAAACTCGTAAGAGTAATAAGGGAGTATTTAGATTATTGAATATTTTAATGCATTAGAACAAGCAACATTTTGTAATATTGGTACTATCTAATCAATTAGAGGAGTGGGAGCAAAGAAGAAGACTTGAAAGATTAGTCTACAGGTCATTCTGACAGTCAAGGAGTAGCCAGGACTATTTTGAAAAAGAATAGAAAAGTAAAAAGTACTTTATAATACCTTTTAATACTTATAATAAATATAAAATGTGTTACAATATATTACAGTGTTAAAAATATAAAAGCTACACTGCTAAAAACTGGTAATTAGAATAAACATAGTAATGCAAAAGAATTGAAATGCCAGTATATACAAAAATTTAGTATATAATAAGTGTATTTCAAATCAGTGCGACATGGTATTTGGACAAATGAAACACCATTAAACTAAACTAGATTTATGTATTCTTTATAGAAAAAGAAATTCCAGCTATATAGAAAATGTAAATACTAAACTATAACTACAAGGTATTACAAGAAACATGGGTAGATATATTTATAATTATGAGAATTTTTTCAATGTAGGAGAAAAGCATCTAAACCTTTTCTTCTGTCAGGTAGAAAAATAAGATCAGAACTATGAATTCTCCTTTTTTGAATAGAAATCAATTTTTAATCAATAAAATACTTGTTAGTTTAGGAAATGTCTAAAGACAGAAACATTTTCATTTTATTCTTTTCTGAACTGTGAGCAAGCTTCTTATATCCAAAGAGAAAAGCTAAGAATTCTAAACTTATAAGCCTCATCCTTGTCATGAATAAAGTTTTGCCTTCCTGGAAAAAAGGAACACTAGAATGAATGTTCAATATCAAGAGTTCTAATTCTTTTTTTTTTTTTTTTTTGTACGTAACACATGGACTTTAATATAGAATTTGGCCTTTATAAAGTACCAAGTTACACAAGAGTTCTAATTCTTTAAAAAACTATAAAATAGACCTTAAAAACCAATTATTCTGTACTTTATAAGAAGTGAATTTGAACCCTGAGCCTATTTATTGCATCTAAGTTCTAATTAGATGACATTTTTTATTTAATTTTATTAATAAATTCAAAATTAAATCAAACAAAGCCAAGATTTTTATTAACCAGGCATCAACACTCTGTTATATTAATGAGGCACTAGAAGAAGTTCGACTCAAATAAGAAACGCATTCATGGCTTTTAGGACAGAACAACACTGTACATGGGGACAAACACTTCTTTGCTGATTGGATGTGGACCAAAGACTGCATCAATTTCAACAACTGAGAGATACAAAAGCATTTTCTTGTTCGCCAGGTCAGGGGACTGAGGGAACCAACCCCACGTCAAATGTCACTTATTTCCTCTTATCTTGTAAGGGGTTATTATCTGAGCTTTTTTTCTTTTCTTTTTCTTTTTCTTTTTTTTTTTTCTTTTTTGTTCATGGAACCCTTCCAATCATTTCTATCCTGTGTAATATAATCAGTGCACACAGGCCAACATAATGTCAGGACACAATGACTGCTAGTGTGCTGAGCTCCAAGGCTGTGGTTTGTGAATCAAAATTTCACTTGGGTCTCAACTTGAAAAATCATGTTCTAAATGTGTCTGTAAATGGTCGGAGCATGATTCAGTTCCATTAGTCAAAATAGAAAGCTCACTCGGAACAATGAGAGATGAGTGAAAGAGCTTCTGTAAACTTAAAAATTAAATAAACAAATTAAAATTGATAAAACTGTAAAGCTGAGTCTTTAAAAATCCCTTAACATAAAAGAGGTTTTCGTTTGCATTTTTAGTAAATTCTTCTAATTAGTCCATGTATTGGAGAAGTTATTGTGCTGGTTTGCCAGTTTTCTTGCTATGTTCAAATAAGAAGAAAGACAAATACTAATTTTTTCCTAGCTGCAAATATTTTTCTTTTTTCCTTTTTGCTGATGGCAGTCAAATGAATTTGCAGTAAGCCAGGTAGAATGTGGGATATTTTGTATTTTTAATCTCTTTCAAGGAAGCTTTCTCTCAGTTTAGTTAAAACATTTTTTTACCTTTTTGGCAAGTTGAAATAAAAATCTGAGAGGCCCTGACTCCCTGCTCCTAGTTTGGGCTGTGCAGCATGATGAACTATTTTTACCCCCGGCTTAGAGCCATCTGCTTTCTCTGCAAAGGTTCACGTTAGTATTTTTCAGTGCAGCTGGTCACATGTGCTCTTTCCCCAAGTCCAGGCTGGCAACCTAGGGAGGAATGTGTGCAGACTCTTGGGGCATCTCCAACCTCACCATATCCTTCTGCTGTTAGTTGATATTCTTGATCCTCATGCTTGAGTGCTGGGCTTAGTGGTCACCAGCACTTCTATTCCCTCTTGCATGTTAGTGTGGAAGCTTTTTCTCTTCTAAGGGATTTAATAGAAGCAGCCCAGGTAGAGCCTGGGAACTAGAGTTCACAAAAGGCATTTACCTTGATGGCAGGGCAGGGCACTTGTTGCCACCCTTCTGCTCTGCTGCTGGGAGCAGTGTACCAGGTATAGGTTAAGAAACCAAGTGCCTTGTCACGGTAAAAATATGCTCGGACGGGCAATTAGAGAAATGCCTTTACAAGGCAGACTTAGGGGAAAGAATGAATCATCTCACTATGCTCCATTAGCCCTGGGCAAGGCTTGCTTACGTGGAACAAACTGCTTGAGAGCTGTGATGACTGTCACTCACGCATCCGCAGAACCTTTCCAATGATACGAACTTCCTTGTCTTTTTCTCTTAAAAGTTGAAACTGAAACCCTGACCCATGTGGCTCAGTTGGTTGGGTGTTGTCTCACAACGCAAAAGGTCGCTGGTTCAATTCCCGGTCTGGGTACATGCCTGGGTTGTGGGTTCTGTTCCCAACCGGGGCTCTTGTGAGAGGCAACCGACTGATCAATGTTTCCTTCCCTCCCTTTGCTCTAAAAATAAATAAAATCTTAAAAGAAAATTGAAACTGAAGTGTGGACTGTCATCAAGCACAGAAGTGTAAGTTTCTTGACCCTAACAACAGCTTTCAGTGAACATTGACTGAGGGCCAGGCCCACCACAGGACCCGCACCTCTGCGGAGGGCAGCCGCATTCGTTCTGAACGGCGTTCTCGCTCTGCCACGCTGACTTATGTCCCCAAGGGTCTTTTGGTGACAGCGCCTACTGGGAGTGCAGAAAATCCCCAATAATTAATACAAGGCTACACAAATAAAAGTAAGAGATTTTATTAACTCAAGAACATTCTCAAAAGCCTTTGGTGTTAAGCTCCAGAACGGGTCATCATGCACAGAAAACAGTGAGTTGGTTCGTGCTTCAGAGATCGAGAGGAAAGGAACCGGCTGTGTCCTCTCCAGTTGACTTCATTGCTCCAAACCTGACTTTCCCTTTAAGGATTTTCTTCATAGTGGTTCAAATCATTCCTGTCCCCTAAATATTCTACTCTAAACGCTTCTACTGCTTGTCACAATTACTTCTTTCTAATGTCAGCCAGTGTTATTGTTCCTCAGCAACAGTCTCAGGGTACACCAGCCACTTGGTGGTAGATGTTTGTGGTTGGGCAGGGTCTTAGGGGTTCATCAGGGTAAGGTCAGCAGTGTTCATCAGGCTCAAACAGACCAGAATTTGGTTATGTGAAGGGAGAGCGCTACACAGGACTGGTGGTGCCAGTCTAGTGCCCTGGGAAAAACAGCCCCTCTTAAGAGTAACACCGGGGAGGCAGAGGCAAGAAAGGGGAGCAGCTTAGACAAGAACCAAATATAAAGGAACCATGGACATGGACAACAGGTGGGATTGACTTTGGGGGGGAATGGGTGGGTGGGGAGGAGGACAGAGGGGAGCAAAAAGGGGATGGATGTCATACAACAACAATAAAATAAAATAAAAAAAGAGTAACACCGCTCAGTTTTTCTCAGAGTCTAATCTGACCTACAGGGGAGTCGTCTGCGCTTGGGGATCAGGATGGTCACAGCCCACCAACAGTATTGCTGAATGCAAACTCAGCAGGGTGGGGCCACCTGGGTTGGGAGGGTGGAGCTAATGGTTCTTCCCGGTGGGGCCAGTGGATCTTCAGTGGGAGCAGGATGGCCGCTACTCTGGCTTTCAGGGTTGGGGTGCAGCTTCTCCAGCACACCAGGTGGGGACATATTGCTGCTGCTCCGGTGTGCTGTGTAGGGCAGGGGAAATAGCTTCTGCCCCAGAGCCAAACATCTCTGTCTCCTACTTTCCATGAGTTCACCCTGGAGATCCCTTCAGGGAAGTCTACAGCACAGTTTCAGGCAGCAGACTCCTCTGCAGCGTGTGGGCGGGGTCATACAGGACAACAGGGAGGCAGGAGGGTGAAGCCTGTGCAGTGCCCAGGCTCAGGAAGTTTGGAGGGAGGTGCCCGACCCCAAAATGATGGCTTCTGAGAGCATTGCAGGAGAACGACTGCATAGGGCCCCTGCTGAGTGTCCCTTCACTTTTTCTGGGTGCCACACAACCTAATCTGTCCTTGCAAGATTCTAGACTGACCAATCTAAGCTGACTTCCATCAGCCAGAGCCTAGAGTGAGTGGCTGCAAATGAGATTTTTGAGCACTGGCCCTTGAAAATCCAGGGCACCTGGATTTTTGGTAGACTCCCGTCTCTCACTGGCAAGATGGAATCCTCATTAATTTTCATAACCAGTTGTTTTGCAAGTGCCTCTTCTGGGCTCTGTTACTCTAGGCTGGGGAGCTGCTCCTGGGGGTACCTTTTCAGCTGAGATATTCCTTTGGATACTCAACCCCAGCATTTGAGTTTGGGCCAGCTCTTTTCATGCCTTCGCGACCTTCCTAGCAATCTAGCTCTGACTTCTTCTGTAAATCCTTGTTTATAAAATTGATGTTCAGCTACCCTTCAGTTGGTTAGTTAGGTTGATTGTTCTATGATTTAGCTGTAATTCTAATTTGGGCCTGGGAGGACGTGAGCATAACTTTCACCTACCCTGCTGCCATCACCTTCAAATCAACAGCTTTTTCCTTCTTTTTGTAAAAAAGTGAGTTTATTGTAAGGGTCCTCTTATACACCCGTGTTATAAGAAATAAACATTATTTCAATTATTTTACTTTAAAATAGTCTTTCTTTCCTTGCCAGATTAATTTTCCTGAAGTACCATTTTCCTCACAAGCTAAAAAGCTTTAGTATCTCCTATTGGCTTTAGAAACTGTTCCAAATTTCCAGGCCTGGCAATCTAGGTCATTCCACTGTTGTCCATCTCTTCCCTACAGAAACCTTTCATTTCAGCTGGCATCCTTATTTTCCTGCAAACATATATAGCTCATTGCTGCCTCAAAGATTTTTTTCATGCTGAGGCCCAAAAGGAATACCTCCTCCAAGGTATTTTCTCAGCCTAAATATTTCTCTCTCCCAACTTATTTCTTTTCCTGCAATTCATGTTGATCTCTCCCACTTTTCTGTTTCTGTGATACTAACTGACTCCTGTACATACAGACATATGTATGACCGGAGAATGTAAGTAAAGGGCCTCCTGAAGTACCTTGAATAGAGCAGTTTCCCTTCCTGAGGCAATGAAGGGCACTAAAAGAATTATTTGGATGCATAAAATGTATATTTTTGTGGAGGGCATTTAAATTTTTTAATACCCTCTGGATTTATGTTCTCAATTCACTGCTACCACATGTAACACACAATGCAGTTAACTCAAGATACACAATCTCAATCTTCGTGGATAAATGAAACAAGGAAATATTTTTCAAGGAAAAAATGTATCAGAAATGAATTTCTAAAGTTTTATCATATTACATTTAGAAATTGGTTCTTGTCCTGGCTGACTGGCCCGTTGATTGGGGCATCATCCAGTACACCGAAAAGTTGAAGGTTAACTCACTAAGTATAGAAGGTAACCATTAATGTTTCTTTCTAACATCAAAATTTATCTCTCTCTCTAAAATGAATAAACATATCCTCAGGTGAGGATTTAAAAAAATTGGTTATTTAGTTCATAAACATAAGCTGCTTTTTGCAATATAATTTATAAAGTACACACACACTGTCTGTAGATGGTGTGTGATAATTAGATTTGGCTCCACTTAAACAGGGCAGGTAAAAACTGTTGCACCTTCCTGCACATAGAAAAGTGGGGCTGTATACATATAAGAGCATTTTCATAATAACCCTATGATCTTTCAACAGAGATTCCTGACTGGGCCTAGTGGGCCAGTAATATTTTTAAGTAGGGAGGAGGAACTGAGTGTGGATGGAAGAAGTCTCATGGTCTATCTGGAACTGTGCACAGTGCACAGTGCTTTGATGTGCTGTCTTACTTAACGATGGTAACACCTCGGTGCAAAGGATGTTATTACCCCATTGTTATGGTTAAGAGAGTTGCAATTATAGGATCAGGCCAAGAGTTGGATTTTTAAATTTCAATCCAAGGTAAACAAAATAATGATTACCCATGACAGTTGGAATGCCCAGTCTGTTGGGAGAATTATATATCATGAGACATGAAAGTAAGATCTGACTTGGCAAGGCTCTAAATAGATGACACTGGCTCATAATAGACATGGCATCCAGAGCGACAGCACAGGGTTGTACAGCTTGTGCAGGAGACAGGCAACCATGGTCACAAATTCCTGGCAGGAGTCAGTGAAGTGTCTTGTTCTAACAAAAGTAACATATTATGTCAATTTTCCAACAAATGGAAGTGAAATGTCTTGAGGAAGAGTGCTTTCCCAGTCTGCGCTGAGGCACCAACTGCTTTGCTGGCAATGTTTCTCCCGCTCTCTCTCTCTCTCTCTCCCCCTCTTCTCCTCTCTTTAAAATCAGTCAACATTTCCTCAGGTAAAGATAAAAGAAAAACTTTGTTTTTAAAAATTGTTTTAAATTTACAGAAAAATTACAAAGATAATACAGATTTTCATATACCCTGCACCTGGTTTCCCTTATTATGAAGTCTTGCATCAGTATGGTACATTTGTTACAATTAATGAAACAATATCAATACATTGTTATTAATTAAAGCCCATACTTTATTCAGATTTCCTTAGTTTGTACATGATGTCCCCTTTCTGTTCCAGGATACTGTCCAGGCTGCTATATTTCATTCACTTGTTATGTCTCTAGCTTCTTCTTGACTGTGATACTCTCAGAATTGTCTTGGTTTTGGTGACCTGGGCAGGTTTGAAGGGTACTGGTCAAGTATTTTGTAGAATGACCCTCAATTGGGATTTCTCTGATGTTTTTCTCATGATGAGACTGGGGTTATGGGATTTCAGGAGGATGACTGTACATGCTGTCAACATGACACCACTGTGGATGTTGGCCTGGTCACCCAGCTGTGGTTGTGTTAGCTAGGTCTCTCCACTTGCGAAGTTACTCCTCCCTCCTCCCCTCTCCTTACACAGCCTGCACTGGGGGAGGTGGCAGGAATGCTCCACCTTCTTGAGGGTGGTGCATGGACATGAATTATTTGAAATACCTCTGTATGGGAGCTTTGTTTCTTCTCCCTACAACATATATTTTTAATTTACATTAATTTAAAATAGTTCCTGTATCTTTCCACAACAACAACAAAAAGAACAGCAAGTCCTTAAAATCATCCAGTTCACAAGATGGAAACTCAGATACCTACTGAGGCCAGTTAGGTAGTGAGAAGGATAGTGAAGCAATTTTACTGCAAAGTACACACCAGCTATAAAGGGGGCAAACTCTCTGCTCCTGGCAATTGTTGCTGCATGAAAATGTGGGTCACCCTTGCTATCTTTCTTAAAACAAAACAAAACAAAACAAAGAAAAATGGTAAATTTACTTGAAATGTTCTGAGCTTGAAATATCCTAAGAAATGTTGGTAACTAATCCAAATTTCTATAAATTCTGAAGTCTACTTTGTGACTTCTTGGGTAGATTAATAACTACACATATTATTAATAAAGAAATGGTTTTAGAAAGGTAAACCAGGTGTCTAGGGGTATACCACTAGCTTTACTGTCTTCTAAACTGGGATTGACATTCAGATCTATAATATTACTGTATATTCCTCTCTTTTGGAAGTTCTTCCACAATTTGTTAACTTTCTCAGAGTCATTTGGACTTTGAATGGAAACTGGATCTCCTGCAAAACCACCTCTTTCATAAAGCCCATTCTAATTAAGTGGTATCATCTTTGGTACTCATGCACCATTTGTTTTATTGTTGTTTGATCCTTACTAGGTTCCATGGTTCATTTGCTTGTATAATCCATAGTGTCATACTGGAGGTAAACTGAGACACAGGCAAACACCCATATTAGCAATAACAATTGCAAATGTGCAAATCAGAGTTCTGTGATTTCCTAGAGAACATGTTTGTATTCTTTTCAATAGTTGGTACATAGTAAGTGTTCCATAAATGTTTGTTGAATGAATGACCATCATTAATGGCTTCAGTAGGGTGAATTATTAACACAGAATAATATTGATGGCATCTAGGACAAATCTAATAGTGTAGAAATAAAAATATTTGGCATTTGCTAGCAGGAACTAACCATTCTAAGCATAAGCTCTTAGGTTAAAGAAGTTATTATTAAGTTATTCACATAACATGATTAGAACCTTAAATAACACATATCATAAATCATTTTTTTCTGTGTGACATTAACACCTTTAGTCAATTCTTCAGCTACATTTTGCATGTCCCCCATTCTTAAATTCTTATTTAGTATGTCTCTACATATCCTTTTTGCTACATGGTTCCATTGCTTTTAAATCTTAGAACTTAAATTTATATGTATCAGAGACTTATCTATTAAGCTTTTTGTTTCCTGCTCCTATACTAAGGAGAGAAAATTTTTTGATAGAGGCAGTCATAAGAAAGTTAAAAAGTCAGAGGCAACAAAGCAAGGGTCCCGTCTCCCAAAGTACCGTCTTTGCTGGTGAATCCTGAATACCCTCTGTGTGTGCACATATTTGAATTGTTTTTTCCGCTGCCTTTTGCATGGCTTTCTATTTTGCTGTGGTTTCTTCTTGCCGATTTCTTAATTGGCTAGGCATAACAAAGAGTTAGTCAGCTTTCAACTGTGAGATGAGAAGGCTTCCTCTTTCCAGGTCAGTGCTAATTAATGAAGGATGGTGTGCGTCGGCTTCTGGGGAACATCAGTAGTACAAGAGTGATTTTGCTTGCAATCTTCCCTTGTGAGCTCTGCAAGGTAAGTACAAAGATGACAGGTTAATTACATATAAATTCTGAATAACCTATTTCCTTCTATGTGTATTTTCTCTGAATGTTTCTATCAATGTCCTTTTTTTCTGCACATGAAATGCTTCTCCCATCCTAAGTATTACAAAGTGAAGATGTTCTTTGCTCTTTGGGTCTGTCCTTGCATAAGAGTGGTAAATGGCAACACGACTAATTTTTTTTGGTACTGTTATAATTGTCCCCATTTGATAATAATGCAAAAAGATTTTTACTCTTTTTAAAGAATGTTAAATGCAGTTAAAAAGTTATTTTCTTATCATAACTTCAAATATCACAGATATGAAGAGTATTCTAAAACTACATCTAATTAAAAACATATGTTTATTGATTTTAGAGAGAGATGAAGGGAGAGAGAGAAAAACTTCAATGTGCAAGAGAAATATCCTTGAGGAGGCAGCCAATGGCCACTTGCATCAGAAACCAAACTTGAATAGCTGAATAGATAAAAATGAATAGAATGGACTATAGTCACTGCTAATAGTTCCAATAAATGCCTCTTGCTCAGGTACAATTAGTAGGCTAAAACTCATTTTAAAATGAGTTCCAAATGAAGTAGTTTAGCCCATGCTCACTGGGCACTTACTGGGTTCCAGAGCTGGTCATGCTGCTGGGGATACCAGGGTGAGTCCGCCAGATGACACCCCTTTCTTTATACAGACAGGTTTTCCTTTAATTTATAAGTGAGATAAAGCCTGTATTTTTAGCTAAGAGAAAAAAATATTCCTCAAAGTTACAGACTTAGAATTTTGATAATTTCACCTATCAAATTATTCGGGGATAAAATAGTATTTCTTTACCACACCCTGAGGGTACTTCCCCCCCCCCCCCCACAGGATCATCGTTGTGATGAGTCAGAGTCAAGCATGTGTGTTGCAGGAGAGAACAGTAGGTGGGATCATATCAGTATTTCAGGACTTGTGCAGTTTGAGAAAGCCCTTCAGGTCATTTTAATACTCTTTACTAATGTCTTCCCTTGCTAGAATCAATAGATATTACTGTTCCTGCATATGCGTGTGTCTGTGGTGTTTGGAGTGTTACATAATCATAGTCACAGAACTCAGGGTGACTTTGGTGATGGTCCGATGGTGGTGACTAGTTCGTGTGACCTTGTGCTATAGGAAGATGCAGAACTGAAGACAGAACCTAGGAAAGTGGGGCTGATAACCTGATATGAGAAGACTTAATCATTAATGATAAATAAATCCTAGTAGTCAAAGAAAACCAGAGGCAAACCTAAAGTCTAAGTTCTGTTTATGACTCTGGGACAGGGGAGAGTGCTCCAAGAGACCCACAGAGAGCCTCACTGAACAGAGGGAGAGATAGGGTTATCGTTGAGTATGCCGGGATGCTGGAGTTTAGGTAGGGCTTGAATGAAACACTGTTGTGCTGGACTCAAAACAGAGCAAGGCTGTCAGTAATATTTTATTAACACTCAGTAATATTTTTACTGACACCAGGTCAGTGCTTAAAGGCACACTCAGATTCTCATTTCCCTGAAAACTGTAAAATTAAGAGAAATGTGGAACACTGTGTCCTCAAATCTTTTGTCTGAAGGTCTGCACCTGGGCTGGAAATCAAGGCTGCTTCCCTGCATCAAAGTGACCCACACTCTCCCATCATCCAGGCAAGAGTGGGTGTTCATTCTCATTGATACTTGAACAGTTAAGTGGCAATAGCCTATGATCTTAGAGATTAAGTTTTCTTAGCCCTATGTCCTTCATGTGCATTAACAAAAATAGTCTTTACAGATCCAACACATAGTAGTATGACAAGATATAAAAGTAAAAGTAAAATTTTGACTGAGTCACCAGAGACAATAGGTTTAAAATTCTAAAGTAATTGCCAGAGCAGGAGAAAATCTCACAGGATATATTTTAGCTCCTCTGTGACTCTTCAAAAGCCCTTGCTCCAACCGCAGTGTTATGGTTACCACAGGGGAAGTGGGTTAGAGGACTGAGTGAAAAAGGAGTTGAGAAGTATAGATTAGTAATTACAAAATAGTCATGGGGATGTAAAGTTCAGTCCAACCTCAGTTCTCCATTGTCTTGATTCTCAACAAAGTTGTTCATGGGGGAAAAAATATCTCTGTTGATTAACAAAACTTTGGGTTTTGATTCTTGATCTGACAATCCTTTTGTTCTGATACCTCTATGATCAGTCATGTACCTCTCAGGAGACAGAAAAGGAGACTCGGTTTTTGAACAAATCACTTCTCCAACACTTTTCTGGGATGAATTCAGTTTGAGAAATGAGGTTCCACTGTACAGCATGGGGAGTGTAGTCAGTAATACTGTAATAACTACGTAACTATGCCAGTTAGGTACTGGAAATATCAGAGGAACATTTTGTAAAGTATATGATTACCTGACCACTATGCTGTACACCTGAAATTAATGCAATATAATAGTGAACGTAAACTGTAATTGAAAAAAAATTAGGAAAAACCCTCACTCAAAATAGGATCATAAAGGGCAGAGGAGGTGGAGTTTAGTAAAGGATCTGTGAAGAATGTTCTTAAGGAAAGCAATGCTGAGTCCCACCTAACCAATCATCTAAGATCTTCTTCTGAAATCTCACTAGAGAGGGGGCTGTCAAGAGAACCATGAGGGCAACTTAATTGGTGTTCTCTGGTATCTGGGGTGTCTGACTTTTACCTGAGGTATTCAAACTTGAGAGGCTGAAGGTACTGGCCTCAAGAAGCAGTTCAGAGAGTTAGGACAGGAGAGAGGGAGAGAGAATATTCAACACCTATGTGTTCTGGGAGCCAGCTGCACTTCCATTGCTCATGGGACTAAAGTATGTACCAGTGTTTCTTGAGGACCAGATGAGAGCCATTCATGAGAGAGAACTGTATTGGGAATGTTTAACTTCTGTGTGAGAGAAAAACCTAGTGAGGCCAGGGGCCACTCCCACCTCCCCTCCAACAGAATCTGTCTCAAACAACATTCAGGGAACCAGAAACCAAGGGTGGAGGTGGCAGCCAGACCAGATTTCATTGCCCAGGTCAGATGTTTCCTTCAGGCCTCTAAGAGTGTCAGAAAACACCCAAAGGCAAAGTGTAAATCTGAGCCATTGGCCAGGCCCAGAGAAAACCATCCTGGGGGAGTACCAGTTGAGCATCTTCTTGCTATCCTCAGACTTTTCCCCATCTCATTTTGTTGTGAAATGAAGGGAGTCTGTGGGGATAGAAAGAAGACTCCTTTTCCCATTTCTGGGAGGACACAACCTGCTGGCATTAAACCCTCTCTGGGGAAGTAGAGGGAAGACCTTCATTTATTCTTTGAATGAAGCTTGAAGTGTCGGTCAATGGTGTTCACAATCAAATTTCTTCTGAATTAAAGTTGTATCTCGTGGTTTAAACCAATCACAGGATTTTTACTATTTAAGAACCATCAGAAGTTATAGGACCACTCAAGTTGTGATCCAGGCCCAGGAGCACATCTCCCACTGAACACATATGGAAGGGACAGTGGCCTTTTGCTTCCTTCCTGTCATCTTTCCTGCTTGTTTTGCATGCTGGTCTCATAGAGCCAAGAGCACTGTCTAATGGCATTCACCTGCTTGGCATATGCTTTTGCTCTTTGAATACACTGAGGTCAAGAGGTCCACTTAGACAGGGGCATTGGGAATTAGAAGACCCACATGGGAGCGACAACTTGAAATTGGAGAAGACAAGGGTACTTGGCATTTGGAAGCCAACTGAACTAGACAGAAAGATTTCAAGAAACCTGAAAATTAACATTGAAGCCTTTGGCCTTGGCCTTGGGACCTCCATTTTGGCGGGAAAAGGCAAGTGAAGGCTTTTGCTGAATAGAAAATGGAGCCCCGTTAACCAATTATTGAAAATGTGGGGATTAAAGGGTCTGCTTTAAAAAGAAAAATAAAAGATAAAAATATAAATAATAAAATGGCAATAAATATATATCTATGAACAATTGAATCTAAAAAACGAAATAATCAAACAAACGGAACAGAAACAGACTCATAGATACAGAGAATATTTTGATAGTTGCCAGATGGTAACAGGCCTGGGGGACTGAGTGAACAAAGGTGAAAGGGTTAAGTACAAATTTGTGGTTACAGAATAGTCATGGGATGTAAACTACAGCATAGGGAATATAGTCAATAATAGTGTAATAATGATGTGTAGTGTCGTATGGGTATGAGATTTATCAGGATGATCACTAAGTAAATTATATGTCAAATCACTGGGTTGTACATCTGAAGCTAATATAATATTGTATGACAACTGTAGTTGAAAAATAAAAAATTATTTAAAGTAAAAAATGAATAAAATTACCCTAAAAAAAGGCAAAAAAAAAAAAAAAAAAAAAAAAAAAAAAAAAAAAAAAAAAAAAAAAAAAAAAAAAAAAAAAAAAAAAAAAAAAAAAAAAAAAAAAAAAAAAAAAAAAAAAAAAAAAAAAAAAAAAAAAAAAAAAAAAAAAAAAAAAAAAAAAAAAAAAAAAAAAAAAAAAAAGGCAAAAGAAAGAAAGAAAGGAAAAAGGAAGAAAGGAAGAAAAAGGAAAAAAAATGCAGGAAACATCATGGTCCCTGTCTGGTAATCTGCCCAGTGCCTACTCTCTGGGAAATCTCTGCCCATTAGCAGGGATGGGCTTCTGCAGCCATGTCTCCCCTCTCCATCATCTCTCTGTAAGTAGTAAGCATCCCCTACTCCCTCAGGCAATCCTTACACCATTGTTCATGTCCATGGGTCATGCATATAATTTCTTTGGCTACTCTATTTCCTATACTGTACTTTACATCCCTGTGGCTATTCTGTAACTGCCTTTGTGTTTTTTAAAACCGTCACCTCTTTATCCATTCCCCATTAACCCCATCCCATCTGGCAACCATCAAGACACTCCCTATATCCATGGTTCTGTCTCTGGTTCTCTTGTTTACTTAGTTTGTTTTTCAGACTCAATTATTGATAGATGTGTATTTATTACCATTTATTGCCATTTTATTATTCATAGTTTTGATCTTTTTCTTAAATAAGCCTTTAACATTTCACATAATAATGGTTTGGTGATGATAAAATCCTTTAGTTTTTTTCTCTGGGAAGCTCTTTATCTGTCCTTCAATTCCAAATGGTCTCTTTGCTGGATACAGCAATCTTGGCTCTAGGTCTCTGCTTTTCCTGACTTTGAATATTTCTTGACAATCCCTTCTAGCCTGTAATGTTTCTTTGGAAAAATCAGCTGACAATCCTATGGGAACTCCCCTGTAGGTAACTAACTGCTTTTCTCATGCTGCTTTTAAGACTCTTTTTCTTTTTTTCCTTTTAATTTTATTGTTGTTGTATTACATCCATCCCTTTTTTTCTCCCCTCTGTCCCCCTCCCCACCCACCCTTTCCCCCCAAAGTCAATCCCACCTGTTGTCCATGTGACTCTTTTTCTTTAACCTTTGGAATTTTAATTATGATGTGTCTTGGAGTGGGCCTCTTTGCATTCATCTTGTTTGAGACTCCCTATGCTTCCTAGACTTGCATGTCTATATCTTTTACCAAATTAGGGAAGTTTTCTTTCATTGTTTTTCTTCAAATAGATTTCCAATTTCTTTCTCTTTCTGGTCTCCTTCTGGTGCCCCCTATGAACAAATGTTGGACCTTTGACATTATCCCAGAGGCTGCTTATACTTTTCTCCTATTTTTTGGATTCTTTACTTCTTCTTCTTCTTCTTTCTTTCTTTCTTTTTTTTTGTTTTGTTGATTGGTTGTTTCTTGCTTCCTTATGTTCCAAATCATTGATTTGATTCTTGGCTTTATCCATTCTATTGTTGTTTCCCTGTAACTTGTTCTTCAATTACTGTATCCTTTGTTTCTGACTGGCTCTTTTTCTTATGCTGTTGAAGAACCCAATGAGTTCCTTGAGCATTCATCTTCTTCTTTAAAAAAATTTTTTTTATTCACCATTTTTCAGAGAGAAGGACATGGAGGGAGGAAGAAAGGGAGAGAAACATCAATGTATGGTTGCCTTTCACCTGCCTCCAGCTACAGACCTGGCTGGAGACCTGGCTTGCAACCTGGTTGTGCCATGACTGGGAATTGAACCAGCAACCTTTGGTCCTTGAGCATTCTTATAACCAGTTTTTAAAAAAACTCTGCATTTGATAGATTGCATACCTCCCTTTTCTTTAGTTCTTTTTCTGGAGTTTTGATCTGTTCTTTCATTTGGGCCATGTTTCTTTGTTTTTGCAATTTAGCAATCTCCCTGTGCTTGTTTTTATGTATTAGATAGAGCTACTATGACTCCCTATCTTGGTAGCATGGCCTAATGTAGTAGGTGTCCTGTAGGGTACAGTGTCAAGGAGTACCCTACATTCCTTTCCTTCCTTAGGTTTGATTGTTGTCAATCTCTGTTTTAATTTTTTTTGCTATTTTTAAATTTATAGAGATGTTGGGGAAAGTGCTTTATTTCAAATAGTGTATTTCAGAGCCTCATGGGAATGATAAGATTAACTATTATAAAATAGAAGGCCAGCCAGCCAGAGTTGAGTGTGGTCTCCAGGTGAGATATGTTGATTTGGAGCTCTTCAGATATGGTCTGAAAGCTCAGTGTATTTTAACTATGAGTCTTTGGTAATCATCTCAACTACCTTGTTTTCCCTTCTCCTTTCAATTTGCAAATGCTGAGTCACATTCCTTAGTTTCTTATAATTCTTTGCATTAGCTTATTTTCCAATTTTTATCATCTGAATTTCTTTCTGTAGTCTACCTTTTTTGATTAAAGCTTTATTTATTTGGTATTTTGGATTATAAATTCTTCCTGTCAGGGAGAATGTATTTACAGTGTAGTGCATTCTACACTATGTGTTGGATAAATGGTGGTTACTCAGGAAAGAATATGGGTGGACCTCAATCGTATTTGTAAACTTCTTTAAGAGAGGTGAAGGAGGCTGAGATCGGTATAATTTTTTTGATGACTTTCAGCTGTTGCATATATTAGTGTATTTCCTTCTGTTGTGGAGGAATTCATCTCCTGGCTATCCTCCAAAGTTTTCCTTTACCATTCTCTGCCCCTTACTCATTTTCTGTTTTATTTTTACCCCCAGTTATAAAAGTAATATATGCTTAATATGGAACACAAAACGGTAATAAAGTCATGCATAATCTCACCACGGGGAAGTATTTTATGCCATTTTTTTTTTTTTTGGCGTATGACAATTTATCTTTGACTCTTACGCAGCATTTAAAAAATGCCCAGAAGACTTCTCCAAATCCAAGTGATATTAGAGACCAGACATTATACAATACACCGAGTTCATAAGCAAATCAAAGAATCGCTGTAGGGTAAGGAAGCTCGCTTCTGACAAAGGAACCTGGTTTCCAGGCACTTCTTTGCAGGAAGGCTGCAGGTAGGCTGCAGGTCCATTAATCACACAGCCTGCTCTGCACCCACCTGGGAATTAAGCAAGTGGGAGGCGGGGCTTCCGATGATTGAAATTAGAGGAGAGGAGCTACAGACCTGTCACCAATCAGGGCTCTGCTCTGTTTTCCCCAGTTGACCAATCAGAGAGCTCTTTTGCAAGAGCAGTCTTCCAATCTGAGACGCCTACCCCTATCGCAAGCCTATCACCAGGCGCCTCATACAAACCATCCAAGGCGTTCAGGTCCCGCGGGAGGTGCGGCCTGGCCGCCGCCCCGCCCCTTCCCCTGTGGCCCCGCCCCACCGAGGCTGGGGGCTGATTCGGTTACCCTCCGGGAGGGAGGTGGGGGCCGGGTTCCTGCCGGGCTCGTGCGTTCTACGCTCGCCGGCTTCGGATTGTCTTTTGCAGCAGTTGCTCCTGTAGTTTGTCTCCTTGCTTCCAAGCCAGGGACTGCAGGGGCTGGAGCGAGCACGCCTTCCGCGGCCACAGCTGCCCAGAGCAGGTAATGGGGCGCTAGGGATGCAGTACCGATTCGAGCACCCGGCTCTGTGCTGGCGGGGGGGATCTGCCCTCCCGGCTCCTCTTGCCCGCAGCGCCTGGGACTAGTCGTTCGGAGCTTTCTGCCCGCCTCCAGGCTCCCGCTTCCCTTAGCCGCGGCGGCGGCACCTTGCGGAGAGGTGGGGGCGGGGCCGGGCAGGGGAAACGGGGGTGCTTGGGACCCCGGCAGCTGCGGGCGGGATCCCTCCGGACCCGGGCGAGGCGGCTGGGCCCTGTGGAGGGCGGGAGGACTTGCAGGTGGAGGGAAAACCGCGGAGTTGAGTCAGAGTCAAGCACCCGAGGGAAAAGAACCCACTGATAACAGCGATAAGCTGAGTGGTTTTTTTTTTTTTTTTTTTTTTTAATTGAGAAAGGTGATTCTGTTTGGGTAGTGTTATTACACATTTTCTTGAGACGCGTTTTTTAGTGATATTTTCACAGCAACGTTGCTTACTTTTAAGTTCAAAGTGGCCTTTAACGTGAACTCGTTAGAGGGTTTTTTCTCAAGTGACAAGTAGACCCAGCAGGGTGACTCACCTTTGTCTGCGTTGAAGTGGGGAGTGGCGCGGTAGCCGGAGGGGGAGGAATGCCGAAGAGGAATGCCTTTGCAGGTTGGAAAGGCTTGCGGGGGTGGGACCTTGTTTCTGTAACTCTCCTAGGTGAAAGTAGAATTACGCTTTCCTTCTTCTATTTTTTTTTAAACGGCTTTCAAATTTGTTTTTAAAAAGCTGCTTAAGAAACAATCTCAAGGGTTTTAGGTTTTAGAGATGCCCGTGCTACTCACGCATTAAAACTTTGCAGACGAGTGTCCTAAGGCAGTTAACTGTATGAGTTGATTTATTTATAAAGAAGCAACTTTGAATTGCTGTTACCTTTTCTTTGACGTGTTTAATAACCTCTTTCATTCACCATTTGTTCACCAGAAAAATGGTGAAGGTCACGGGAGTTTTAGCAGTAATCGCATAGCAGTTTTCCGCTTCCAGGTGCGGAAACTACACCTACAAAACTCGTATTTCCATTTAGGTCTTTTAATTGAGAAGTTCCAGAGCAAATGCCAATTTTAGTATCCTCCTACCCTCCGCCAGGCAGGTAGTGTTTATCGTGCCCATTTTACAAGGTGCATAAACTGAAGGCCCTAGAGATAAAAGGAGTTCTGTCCCAGGTGACTTGACTCCTACTCGATTTGGTACCTGTAATGAGTTTAATTCAGGACCCAGCAAGGGCCCCACGGTGAAGCAAAGCTTCTGCCTACTGATTTGATCACATGTACATGAGTCAGACATGGAGATGGTTATTTCTGAGTCAAGAAATACTTTTTGTTAGGTACATTTTCCCCTCAGAGGTTGCTAAGATAGTTGGAATCGCACCAGAAGGGTAATTTTTCACACAGGCAAAGGAAAACAAAACTGAGTGGTGCTATGTGAAAAATCTCTATTTTAAAATTTGGGAGGTGTTCTAGATTACATAGAGGACCTATTTATGTTTGCATCATTGGACTTAAGCAGTATTTTTAGATTTGAACTGAAATAATAGTCATAAGAAATAAAAAGCATAATTCATTTTGGTCACAACTGATGACTTTGTTTTGGAAAATTTTTACCATAAATTTGGTAGGAAGGTTGAAAATGTAAACATCATTTCTTCCTTCATTAGAGTAACTCGAGGTGAAGGGAGTGTCAGTGATAATGAAGAGCAAGAAGGATTAGATGGGTATTTGGGAGGAACCTCTTGAATGATGTCAAGGTTTGAGAAACTCTAGAGAATTGTTAGATTATATTAAATTTATTATCAAGAATATGGAAATGTCTTATGAATTACTGAATAGGACTGTTCTTATTGTGAAGTAATTCCTTCTTTTCATGGTAAATACATCTTTTGCTTATAACATGTATGTTTGGACATAACTTACTTGTGTAGGATATAAGGCATCCCTTTGATAGCCCTGTCATCTAGCTCCGATTCTGTTTATGTTTTTGTTAATGCCTTTACTTTATTTTTCTCTCCTGCCAAATTAAAATTTCTAGCACCCAAGGGAAAATTTCCGTAAAGAAACCTTTATCATTTGTTAATTTGTGTGAAAAATGAGTCTTCTTCTGATGGTCACAACTCTTGAAGTGTGGGAAACTGGAAAGAGATTTAGGCTGCTTATGAAGTAGTTGTTTGTGTTCTTAACTAGGATCTCTCCCCTTTTTAAGAAGAATTAATTTAATGGGTTCCACTAGATGGTGCACTAGGTGCTGGTTATTGGAGATTTCAAACAGATTTTTTTCCCTTAAAGCATTTCAGTGACAAAGGCACAAATGTACAAGTGTTTCTGTCATAATTATAACTTAGAGAAAATTGCAATCAGTGATTTAAGTCCGTTTTACTAAGTGAGATTATTTGGATGGAAGGAAATCACAGCTAATTTAAAGGGAAAGAAATGATCAATTATTTTAGAAATAATTTCTGCTTAAGTAGCTCTCTGTTTCTGCTTGTAGTGCGGTGCCCAGACCAGAGTGTGGACTTACTGGTCCTTATCAGGCATGCAACATTTTTTTCTTGAATGCTCATTTATATATTTCTAATCTTTTCGGAGAGCATGATTATCACTGTTTCACCTCTGAACCCTACTGATGGTAGGAGCTGTTCATCAAGCTTGCTTGTTCCAAGCGTAGCTTAGGGAAGCGACATGAGAAACATCACTATTACTCGGATAAGAAGCACTGCCTGTTTCAGGCAATGTTAGCAGGGAAGAAGGGCTAGTTAGGATGATCGAATTTTGCGAAGATGTTTTGCAGAAAGCACTGGACTTTGAAAACACGAGTGTATATGGGAAGGGCTTTAGGTGGTTGCTGTGTGTTTATTTTTAGTTCCATTGAACTCAGTATGGGGAAGAGAGTCCTTTCCTGGAACCAGCTGTGGTTCTCTGGGCATTTGATGGTAATTGAAATGGGAAAAATAAATAGGTGCCATTGTTTCTAGAAAGGTAGCTCCCAGCAGTGCTGCCAGCCTTTGGACGAGTGTGCACAGGAAAAGGTGGGTGGTTGTAAGTAGTAAGCTGATTAAAATGTTGCCTGAGTGTGGGCTTCCCAGTGCTTTCCTCACCCGTAATATGTTAAGCCATTAAGCATTCTAACTCGGGTGTATAGCTATCCTGTGGTCCAGTCTTGGGCTAGTTACTGTTCTATATTCAAATTTATTTTTAATTAAAAAAATAAGTAGAATATTGAATTTTATGCAATGACCTGAGTATTGAGTATGTAAGTGACTAGCTTAAAGGAGTCTTGACACATGGTTGGTTATCATTCTAGTAGGTGTTTGAATAAACTTATGTGTAATACTCTTCCATTCCCTAAAAAGGGCTTTATTAGAAATGGGCAAACTTGACCTCTGTTACTACAGATTGAGAAGTAGAGTTGGGGGAGGAAATAAGGTTCTTGGTCTAAATTTTGCTTTGAAAAGAGGAGGTCGGGTAGGATGCTATAAAGGGCCCATCTAGGTGAGAGACCAAGACTACTTTTTGCTGTAGTGCATGTGGTGAAAGCACCTGGTTAGCTTTACCTATGATGAAAACATGCTCATTGAAAGACGGTGCCTATATCTATTTACTGAAAGCAGCCTGAATCTTGAGGAATATTTTGAGTAAATTTTTGTGACAATTGGAAGTTTGTTGAAGTGAGATTGTAAAATCTTGATGTTGAAGCAGGGATAAAAAGGATTATGGAGCTATGGGCCAAGATTATTAAGCTTCAGCTCCTGATATTCAAAATAGTTTTTTCCTCTTCCTAATATGGCTGTGGTTTAACTTCTGGAGATTCTGTTCAGATCACTGTGTTCTTTTGCTTATTTTGAATTTAGCTCAGTTCCTTTTAAGATCCATCAGTTTAAACTTCCTTTGGATGTTCTAACTAGAGTGTTTTGTCAAGTTTAGTTTTAGGGGAGGAGTTGCAATGAAGAAAAGAATTAATAGTATTTTGATGTGTTTAGAGACATTAAGTTGAATATGAAAACTTTAGACCAATGATTCTCACTCAAACTTTAGCATACTTCCCAATCACCTGGGGGTACTTGAAAAGTTAGGTTACTGATTCATTAAGTCTGGGGATAGGCCCTGAGGTTTGAATTTTTTTTTTTTTTAAATTTAATTTATTTATTTCAGAGAGAGGGGAAGGTAGAGAGGCAGAGAGGAGGAGAGATGTCTATGTATGGTTGCCTTTCACCTGCCTCCAGCTACAGACCTGGCTGGAGACCTGGCTGGCACCCTGGTTATGTTGCCCTGGCTGGGAATCGAACCAGCGACCTTAGGGTTCACAGGCTGGCGCCTTATCCCCTGTGCCACCAGCCAGGAGGTCTGCATTTTTAATAATTCCAGGGTAACAGTAATGCTGCTGGTCCAGGGACCACACTTGGAAAACCACTGTGAAGATTCCAGGGGCATTATGAATGCAGTTAATATAGGCTTTGAAGTTTGAAAGATCTGGATTTGAATCCCTGCTCTGCCACGTAACTAAATATTTGACTTTAGGCAAGCTTCTTTTTCTCTGTTTTCTCATTTCTAAAGTGAAAATAAAATAGTGTGTTGCTGTATTAAATGAACACCAATGTGTGTAAAAGCCTGTTGAATGGTGCCTAGCAGATTGCAAGCATGCAAAATTGTTGGCTTCTAATCATAAAAATCAATGAGTGCATGAAATAAACAGCATTGCGGATCTCAAAGAGGGGGGTGAGGTGGCTCCTCAAGGACAAACTAATATTTTTCTTCAGTTCCTCATTCTATGCTGTGAGAAGGATACACAAGTGCTCAATTTCTGCTTACCAAATGAAGCAGAAGTTTGTGGATCCTAGTAATTTTCCAGACACATGTTTAGAGACAGAATATTCACATGGGTGGTGCCCTAAAAGGTTGAATTCTTTGGTTAAAATATGTTGGATTCATGCAGTAATCATTGTTGTCCCCCTGGATATAACTGGAGTTGTAAATGTTGTTCCTGGGAGTTTAGTTTTACAGGAGCTACCTGAAAGTCATCTTCAGAACACACTCTTACCTGTAGTATGGTGACTTTGTCATTGGTGACCCTGAACGTAGTTCTTGGAGAAGGCCTTGATCTGCTTACTGAATGCCTGGCTAATTTTCTCTCTGCCATCTGAGAGCCCACATGTTGTTGGAGATCCTCTAAAAGTTGCATCCCCCTTCCCACTACTCCCTGTTACAATCATTCATTTTAACCTGTTGTAGCAACTATCAAACTCTTATCATAAATTTATTTATTTATTTTTATTCTTTCCCATGCTAGAGTGTAAAGTCTTTGGGCCAGGACCTGATCTTGGCTAGTGTCCCTAATACAGTACCTGGTTACAGGGACTTAACATATACTATATCAGTGTGTGAGGTGTAGACCCCCTCTGCTCTCCTCAGGAGTGCAGACTTGAGTTGACTGAATTTGTTAGATAGGACAAGGGTCTCAAGTCTGGGCCATTCTTAACTAAGTGCTGTTTATGCTTAACCTTAAAAATGTAGTACACAGTATTTTTGCAGACTAGCCGTAAACAGGATCAACTTGACAAGAACTCAACTGCGTAAATAGAGCCAATTGCAGAGAAGAAATCAACTGTAATAGTCTAAATAGTGTACACAAGCAATGACCGCACCTCCCTTGAGAGACAGAGCTTTGAATATGAAAATTCCTTCACTTGATTCCAGTAAAACAAAACTACCTCATGACAGTCACATCTTGTTCTTGAATAGAGACCCCAAGTGGTGAGCCCCTTAAGTTTGGTAGTAAGTTCATGGACCACTGCCATCACTGGTAGATGAAAAGCCTGTCATTTTATTGTATTTCTGCTCCTATCCTATTCATGTCCCCTTGTTACCACCCCTCCTACCCCCTCAGGCATATATGTGCTTTCATCAAGTACCACCAGGTTATTGGAAATGGCCGTGCTAGTTTACCTTCTCCCCCCAGCTGTTACCCCTACTTTCTTGCTGGCACTTGATATTTTCTGTCCTTATCATTTTTTTCAATCTGATGGAACTGATGGGGTGATGTTACTGTTCCTATTGCAGTTCTCTGATTACTAAGGCAATTGAATGTCCTATCATGCTGGTTAGCTGTGTGGGTTTCTCTTTTTGTGAATTGGCATTTATATGTTCTTTACATTTTGTTTTAGATTTTATCTCCCTCCCCTTTCTATTTTCTGCCCTAATTTACAGGAGGTGTTTTTTTTTTTTTCCTTTTTTTTCTTTTTATATATTGTACCTGTTAATCTCATTGGGTTAAAAAACACAAGATTTTATGCATTTATTTTTAGAGAGAGGAGAAGGGCAGGAGAAAAAGAGGGAGAGAAATATCAATGTCTGGTTGCCTCTCGCGCTGCCAACTGGGGATCTGGTCTGGCATGTGCCCTGATTGGGAATCAACCCAGAGGCCTGCACTCAGTCCACTGAGACACACCAGCCAGGGGCTCATTGGATTTTAAATGGTGCAAAACCATTAGGTTTTTTTCTGTTTTTTTCTACCCGTCTGTCAAGTTTTTTCTTTGAAATCCTTTATGGAACAGGATCTTTAATTTTGTTACAGTTAGATCCAACCATTTATTTTCACCTTCCAGGTCTTGTTTAGGAAG
This sequence comes from Noctilio leporinus, assembly GCA_004026585.1. Classification (NCBI taxonomy): domain Eukaryota; kingdom Metazoa; phylum Chordata; class Mammalia; order Chiroptera; family Noctilionidae; genus Noctilio; species Noctilio leporinus. The sequence goes on along the minus strand of PVIW01005845.1, from coordinate 18,889 downwards.
TGTTTCTTTGTTATTAGTTAACAAAGATATGTTTCTACAATTTGCCTCTCCCTGTTTGAATCTGCAATGTGTGTTTGTTTTTAATTTTCATTTCTATTACTACAAGTTGTTTATAGATCTTGGTATCTAGAAGTGGGGTCCTTCTTAAACATATTTGAGCTGGTGATTTCCAACGTTGGCGTTGGCTTTACATGAGAATGAACTAGATAGTTTTAAAAAATATTTGCCCCATGTACTCTAGATTAACTGAATAGTAATTGTAGGGAGTAGAGCCCAGCAATGGTAATTTTAAAAAAACCTCCTCTTGTAATATTGTATCCAAGTTAAAATCATGTATCAAAGAATATTTATATTTTTTCAGTAGAGTCTAAATTTTTTTTCCATAGTCTTAAGCCTTAGAGTAATTCCTAAGTATCTGTTTTAGATTTTATCTCCCTCCCCTTTCTATTTTCTGCCCTACTCAAGTTTTCAAAACTTGTTTCTACTGTGAATATTTTTTTTGTTTTTCTACTGTGAATATTTTTTTTGTTTTTCACCTACCCTCAGTATAGGGGAGTCCTGTTGATATTAAGTTGGCTAAAGTCTGTGGTTTTTTTTCTGTAAAATAAATGACTCACTTTTCATTTTCACCAATAACTTAATTGATTTGGATATTTTGAGTATGTCAACCCAATATATATAGCTAAAATTAATCAGCTAATCTTTTTATATTATTATTATTTTTTTGGTCTTGCTGAAGTCATTCTATTTTAATACCTAGTTTTTCTTTTGGATGTTTTATGATGATGATTATTTCATTTCAAATAATGACTATTTGTCTTTTCTTCAGTTCTTATATTGGGTTGGCCAAAAAGTTCGTTTCGTTTTTTTTCTGTAGGATGGCTCTAGTGGTGATTAGTTGTTTTTAAGTTTATTTGAAACACTTTTTGTTAGATTGTATTGTAACTGTTGTCATATCATTGTGCGTTTTAAATAAACTTATCAAAATTGGTGAATTTCTGTGCAGCCATTTTACTATTGAAGATGGAAGAAGATACACAACATTTTTGTCATATTAGGCTTTATTTCAAGAAAGGTAAAAATGCAACTGAAATGCAAAAAAAGATTTGTGCAGTGTATGGAGAAGATGCTGTGACTGATCAAATGTGGCAAAAGTGATTTGTGAAGTTTCTTGATACAATTGACATTTTGGCCAAAGAGTTGTTTGCTGTGGGGCTGTGTTACGCATTGGACAATGTTTAGCAGCACCCCTGGCCACTACCTACTAATAGCCAATAGTGGGACATAGCTGACACAGTCCAAATATCCAAATCAATAGATTTACTGGTGAACATGAAAAATGTGTCTTATGGAAAAAAACTACATAGACTTTTTGGCCAACCCAATAAATACTTCGTCTGTTGTATTTTTTTGCCTTGTTTCATTTGTCAACTTTTATAACATGTTGAAGAGGAGCAGAGATGGTGGCCTCTTGATCACTTTAGTACCTTAAAGGGAATTCACCTTTAGTTTCATTTTTAATTGGGGGGATTTCATTTTTTAAATTATATTTGATTTCATTTTTTATTATTGTGACTTTATTGGTTTTGAAAACTTGAGAAATAAGCACAGAGTTCTCTTCCTGGTCTTGGTAAAGTAGCTGTCATAAGTGGTATGTAGTTCTTTATTCCAGAGAAAGTGATAGTTGTGTAAATTGAGGTTTTTAAATGAAATATTTGAATTTTTTTTTTTTTTGTCACACTTTTCCAAAGTAAGTTATGTGTAATGATTCTGGTTAATTCAAAGCCATGATGTGTTTGGAAAAACAAAGTGGAACTTATTATGCATCTTTAAACTATGAATTTAAAAATGTACTGAAGTATATATCTACCTGGAAAATGCATAACCTACATATGTCTACCAGGATATGCATGTATCTTACATGGGCTCACTGAATTTTCACAAACCAAATACACTTGTGTAACTAGCATTCAGAAGCCACCCTTTTGTTCATTTCTATGACCCTGACTTGTAACAGCTAGCATAAAAGTAATTGTAGGTAGTAGTCTTGGTTTGTCACTCAGCCCCTGCCCAGCTCCCAAATTTTGGTGTTTTGTTGCAAGAGGAAATCAAAGAAAAAGGCCATTGTGAAAGCTCATTTGAATAAGTGCAGGCTACACCTAGCCTCCATACCTTGGAGTTGTGGTCTTCAAATTTGTGGTTTTAGTACCACTTCACATTTGTGAAAGTTACTAAGGACTGTTGTTAGTGAGAGTTATATCTAGCAGTATTTCCTGTATTAGAACTTCAAACAGGAAGTGTTAGATTATTTTCATTACAATATAATAACCCCATTATATGTTAACATAAATATTATTTAATGAAAAAGTAACCATTAAAATAAGTGAGAAGAATGCTGTTTTACTAGACAATTCTGCAACACTTTTAGATGTCTAGCTTACTAGAGACTGTTGGATTCTCATATCTGTTTCTGAATTTAATCTGTTTTGATATATTTTTGGCTGAAATACATGAGAAAGTCTAGCTTTGTGTACAGACCTTCAGATGGGAAAAAGAAATATTTTATTGACTTTTTTTAGATAATTGTGGATATTCTCTTTGATATTACACCAAACCACTGCAAGTGACAAGAATCTTAAAGTTTAGTTGCAGATTGGAATCTGAACCTATATCAATTGACTTTTCTCATTATGTTACATTTTATTCTTCTGGTTAGTTTTGCACTTTGATTCTTTTTACATACATATGATTTGGAAAATATTGGCTCACAGAATTGTATAAATCTTTTAAATGTTGGCACATTTTGTGATACCATTCAGAGAAAACCACCAGTGATCCCATCAGAAACATCTTTTAGTATTAAGAATGCTGTCGTGTTCCTGGTCGCAGATATGATTTTTCTAAAAACCTAATTCATTCCTCCTTGGTAGCTCAGATTTTCTCACTGGCAACAAATATGTCAGGATTAAAGCATCAGGATTACTCTGTTCATTTTTGACAAAATGGCTACCAAGCACCCAGCTTTCAACATTCATTTTGTCTTTCAGTTGTTATTTTATCTAAGAAGGATATACTGTGTGTGGGAGGGAAGACTGCAAGGTTATTATTGCAAAATTAAACCATTGGCATAGTTTCTTTTTTTTTTAGATAACTACCATATAGTTAAGTGTATATTCTGAGTTCTCATGTGTATTTCCTATTTTGTCATAGGGTATTACAAAGAAATGTGTGCAAGGTATGCAAGGGTCAAGATGTCCCACAATTGTTCCTTTTCTCTGTTTCATCAAGGACATCCCTATGTGAAACTGGATTTTTTTCCCACTTGTGCTCATTGTGGTGGGGGCTACAATGATTTCCTGTACCATTGGCATCGCTGCCTTGAGTCGCATGAAGGTGCCGCAGTTTTACACACCTTGTCAAATGTCAGTACAGAGAAAATCGCCAGTAACCTTTCAGCGTGATTATGAAAACAGTTTTGAAGCCATGGTTGTCCTGAAGGGTTCTTGTGCAGCCATGGTTTGTGGGCTTTGAGCACAGCTGGCTTGTAGCATTTCTCGCCAGCACAGTTGAGGGCCAGCTCGTACTCATCTGTCTCCTCTAGGCCGCTGAACCAGATCCAGCTTCTCCGATTACTCCTAATGCTCTCTTCTTAGAAGCCGGGACCTGGTACTTCTTGGCTCAGCTCTGCTATACTTTTACAAGTTTAGTAATACTAGGAATGAGAATATTTCTGAGAACAGCAATGACAGACTTATATAATAAGTTGTGAATTTTGCTGTCCAATCACAGTAAATACATCCATAAACATGCTAATACTTGCTTGACTTTCCTGATCTTTTAGGATAATCACAAATAATTTATCTGTATATTTATTAAGAAATATTTGGTAGTATTATAATTAAGAATTATATTAGGTGGTAAGCTGTTGTCATGCTTTTTATTTAATATGTGGTTTAATATGTTCTTCTGTTCTTTTATTTACTATGAGTGGTAATTAGATCTTAATTACCACTTCAATATTTTTTGGTAAAAGTGTTTCATGGGTGGTGAAGTGTACTTCCAGGTGAGGCCATGCAGTGTTGAATATCTCTTTTTGTGATATTCATGGCTTTTGATCCATTCATTATCCATTGCCTGTATCCATTATTTTATTAGGGTTTATAAAACCCTAATAGTAACATTTTAATTATTTTTTCCATTAGAATATATCTTTTAAAGATTTTATTTATTATTTTTAGAGAGGGGGCAAGAGAGGGAGGCAGAGAGGAAGAGAAACCTCAATGTATGGTTGCCTTTCACCTGCCTCCAGCCTCGGACCTGGCTGGAGACCTGGCTTGCAACCTGGTTATGTGCCCTGGCTGGGAATTGAACCAGCAACCTTTGGGTTTGCAGGCTGGCCCCTATCCACTGAGCTGCCAGCCAGGGCTATTTTTTATGTTATTTGAGAAAAAGTTAGCATAAAAGATGCAGGTTAAATGTTTGATTTTTATTAAAAAACAAAACAAAACAGTTTTCAACATTTATGAGACAATAGGACAAGTCTGTTCAGGACAAATAAGTTAAATTGATCTCTCCATGGTTTTCCTCCCTCCCTCCCACCTTCTCTCCCTGCATCTTCCCTCCTTTTAAAAAATTAATTTATTTTTTATTTTTTAATTTAATTTTATTGTTGTATTATATCCATCCCATTTCCCCTCCCCTCTCTCCCCTTCCCCACCCACCCATTCCCCCACAAAGTCAGTCTCATTTGTTGTCTATGTCCATGATTCTTCCATGCTAGTTCCTTGACTGAACTGCTCCCCTTGTTTGCCTATTCTTTCTCCTTCCCCCCTCCCCCTCCCCTTTGCTCCTGAAGATCTATTCATTGTCCTCCTTCTTAATTCAAGTTTTATTGGACCCTTTTCAGCTCAGGGCTTTTCACAGTCCCCAGGCTGCAGCCTGGTGGTGGCTCTGGTGGGCTGCAGAACCGTTCTGTCCACTTTCCAGCTCTGCCCAGTGGCTGAGGTAAGGAGGGAGGGCGGGCAGAAAGAAAGGCCTGGGGATGGGTCATCAACCCTCCCCACCCCTCTCTCCTTGGGGTGGGGCCCTTCCTGTCTCCACGGAGCTGGCCCAAGGGCCACTGTTCAGCTACGCCTCAAATCCAGGGCACCAGGGGCAGCCCCTCACAGCCAGTCTTCAGCCAGCTACATGGCCACCATGTGCCCATTGGTCACCTCACCACTCAGCTGTTGAACTCTGAGGGCCATTATTGGGGGCTGCCCATTTCTTTAGCTCTCCTTGGTTAAAGTCCATGTCATTGTGTAAATGCCTTTCTCCTTCTGGCCTTTCTTTTGTGAAGCTGCAGATCATGCAAAGGATGGGGGTAAGACCAGAAAGAAGATCTGCAGCAAGTACAGCATCACAAGAGAAGTGTTAAAAGAATTTACAGCCAAAGAAGGAGCTTGAATTTTCACAGACTTGTAGTATGTGGTAGAGGATCTGGTGGGGAAGAGCACAAGTTGAGTGTAGAAGACCAAGGAGGAGATGAAGAAGAAAGGATTGCATATTTACTCCTGGTGTGCATAATTGAACATCTTATAGGCCACCAGCAGGTTGTCCCCAGACATATGCATCAGCAGCAGTGACAGAGAGCCAATGTGCAGCAGGTATGCACTGCAGAGAAGGTGATGGTCACCAGGTGGTACACTGCCCATTCCTTGGAATCGTAGTGCCTGATGTCCCAGGGCAATGTGATCAACGTGGTATAGAAACTCAGCTCAAAGAGGTATCAACAGTGTGGGGTTGGCTAAAAGGGCTGGTTTGGGTAATTGCCCCAGCACATTGATGGCTGCCATAGCTGCCACTCACGGCAGGGCACTGAGATGCCATGCAAGGAGGAGCACAGGTAGAAGACAGACCCCTAGCTGGCCTCATAGAACTTTTTGGTCAGGTGGGGCTCATTCTGGTTCTGGTGACCCTAGAACCAGTGTTGGGTCTGTCGTAATGTGAAGTCACACTGGGTGTCCAGGACATCTAGCTATCTGAGGCTCCTTGTACCTCCATCCTTACATGAGAAAGTGTTTCTTCAGCATGGAAATGGGTTTCACGGGCCTGCTGGTCAGATCGCACAGACCCAGCCACCAGCTTGGGGGCAGGGCTGCCAGCATGTCGTGGGGGTGGGTATAGACTAGGCTGTGTCATTCCTCCAGTTCAGCCCATGAGTTTTAAGGTAGTAGCCAGAACCTGTCCTGCGAAAGCCACTCATTCAAGACTGGACAGCCTCCTGGAGGCACTGGGGGCCTGCCACCTGTGCCCATGAAAGAAATGCACTTTGGGAATGAGCTAGTCAGACTCTACTTCCGTCCATTATTTTTCTTTGAAGTACTATTGCACCAGTTTTTAAAGAAGTAAATCAAAAAGGCACTATTAATAGAAAAGTACTTTTGTCATATTTTGGAAATAGGTTATTCTTTTGAAGTAAAAAAAATGGTAGACACATCTTAGTACTGTTAAAGTAATTGGAATTAAAAAAATTAAAACAATTTTTCTTGCCTCTAGAGTGATACATTTATTGCATGTAATTATCCTTTTATGTAGCTTACATTGTAATCTGAGAGCAAATTTGAGAATATATGAGGTATCCTTGCCTTCAAGGGGCTTGTAATAAAATAGGTGAAAAGTTGACCTTCCTTTTACATATTTATCACTGGCATTCTGTGGGTTGAATGATAAAACATGTTTCTTACAACATTTCCCCCTCTTTAAGTTTTATAATGTTGAGAAATGGGTGATAGAAAATAAAACTTTCTTTGGGAAAAAGAAAAAGGGAAGCAGTAGGTTCCCTTGATTATGGGAGTGGCAAGTCAAATGGAACTGGGGTATCTATCAGACCTAGGGAGAGAGAAAAAGAGAAGGCAGTCTTTGGAACTGCAGACTCCCACTGCAGTTTCCTGCTAGGCTGATTGACTTTAAAAACAGGTCCTGGTGCCTCAGGCCAGACCTGTTTTTAAGCTGCTCCTCCTCCCTGGCTTCCTCCCTGAATTTATAATTTGAGTGATTGCTGAACACACAGTACGGGAGACAATAAAAGCTATGCAAACATCTGTGTACGTCTGAGCAGTAGGGTTTGGCACTTTTCCTCATGTGTAATGTGGATTTCAGTATGGTATTTCCCCACATCAATAGTTGTTAACATTCTGTCATATTTGTTTCAGAATTTTTTTTTAGTTAGTGAAAGAAACAAATCATTGTAGATAAAGTTGAAGTGTATCTTTTTCCCTTTCCCAATTCGATTTCTCTTTCTTACCCACATGCAATTGTTAGTATAAATTTGTGTGTATCCATCAATCTTTTTAAAAAAGTGCTTATGTATATGGTATGTCTATAATTTTAAGGACTTACACAGTGTTAAATGATTATTAGCATAAATGAGATACTGCATATTTCATTCTGTTACATTAAAACAAATTTCCGTTTTGCTCTGGCTGGTATGGCTCAGTGGATTGAGTGCTGGCCTGCGAACTGAGGGAACTGAGGGGTTAAGGGTCGCTGGTTTGATTCCCAGCCAGGCCACATGCCTGGGTTGTGGGCCAGATTCCAAGTTGGGGGCATATGAGAGGCAACTAATCTATGTTTTCCTCTCGCATTGATGTTTCTCTCCCAGTCTGTGATTTGCCTTCTCATTCTGTTGATGTTTGACACTTTCTTTTGTAAAGCCTAAGTTTTCAACTTTAATGAAGTCCAGTTTATCAATGATTTCTTGCATGAATTGTGCCTTTGGTGTTGTCATAGCGATACCCAAGATCACCTAGAGTTTTTCCTATGTTGTCTTCTAGGAGTTTCATAGTTCTGCATTTTGCATTTAGGTCTGTGATCCATTTTGGGAAATATTTGGATTAGCATAATTCTTTAAAACATTAAAATATACTAGTTGTAGTTCATAACAAGATAAAACAGTTCTGCCTTTAATTACTATGAGTCTAGTTCTGCTGATCCTATCAGATATTAAGCGTATGATTGCACTTAAATGTCCATAAAGAAGATGGTTGGGGTCAGTCCTACAGAGACCCTTGGTGTCATTTAACGTCACTAGAGGAAAAGTAATATGCACTTACTTCAGGGATGTGGTCTTAAAAACAGGTCTCATAATTCATAAAAAACCCCCAGCAGGATCAGCAGTAAGTACATCTGGTAATATCTGATAGTCCGAAACAGCAGGTTCCTCAAAGATGTTTTCACACATGTTACATTAAATGTTACTTTCATTTCATACAGAACATTTAATAAAAACAGCATGGAGGATATTCATATTAAGCAGGGCCTTATGAGCAGAATTGTGAATACACACATACAACCCAACCATCTCCAACCCTGGAAGGAAGATGTAGGTTGCTACTCTTAGTGTATCCTTTTTTTTTTTCTTTTTAAAATTAACTTAGTTGTTTTCAAACATAATGTGATGTCTCTGAACTGCTGGGCACCTGTATATTGTGATTACAGCCATATAGATTTTGGCATTAGAAGAGAACCACTGACTTTTTGGTAAATGTAAGTGTGGTCGCTGATAATGCTCAGCTGCATTTGCTTTAACTTCCTCCTTACATACTTGGAGTCTTCACATCCCTTAAGGCCTCGTTTAGTTAACCATCTTATTCTTCAATGATCATCTCAGAGTCTAGTGGCATCTGCTAACTTAGAGACACTGAACAGAGAAGCTGTAATGGATCTAAGAGATTAATGGATTCTGAATACTTGAGGCCTGAAGAAGTGTGGGAGTGGCTGTGGCCGTGGTGGTGTTACTTAGAGAACCAATAGAACCAACACTAGAGTCATGTGTTGTGTCGTGTGTGTGTGTGGTGCGCACCCCCCCCCCCCCCCCGTTCCTTACCAGCAACTCAGGTCTCTACCTTTCTCGTATCCCATCCTTTTTGAATACCTCAATCTTAAATTAATGTGTGTGAAGTACAATGATCTGATTTTGTACTTCAAATTAGTGTAATTTGAAGCACTAATTACGTTTATGTTTAAAATATTCAAATTTTGAAGACCTATTTCTCTAGATACTTAATGATTTTATGCTGGTGGTGATTTAGTTAAGATTGATGATGGATTAACTTCTGTGCTAAATGATCATAGTTCTATGAGTACCATCTCGAGAGGATGGGAGATATGTGGCTACCTAAGTTGGGCTCACATGAGTTAGACTCTTATACATGTCATTTAAAATAGAAAATAATATTGAGCATTTTTTGTTGTCAGTCCCTGTTTTGGGCATTGAGGATATGGCATCAAACAGGCTCTGTGTATTATTACCTGTTTTGGAGCTTGCTTGTAAGAGAACAACACTCCTGATTTGCTTGTTTTCATTCCGATTTCCAGAGCAGTGGGATTAGAGGAGCAGGGAAAGGTCTTTCACCTCTGTCAGGGCCCCCAGGCCACTTAGATGAACAAAGTATTAGACAAAGGAAGTATTTATGTCATCACAGATTTCAGGGACTCGGCAGTATAGAGCAACTTCTCTTGACCTAAAGAGAGTGTTCAAGTAGGCTTTAGGCAGAACAGGAGCTTTAGAATAAAGGTGCTGAACTTATCAGAATCTCACCTTCCATATCTATGAATGAGGACTAATAATAGCTTGTGAATGTCCAATGAGGTTACTAAGGTACAGTGATTGCCCCTGCATATAAGAAATGTTCAAAAAAGGCTTGCGGCTATTTTTGTTGCTCTCTTATTATGTAGTTGACAAATAAAGATTAGAGTGTGCTTAGGTTTTCTTAGTCTTTTTTCCCCCTCTTCTAGTACCGCACTTCTTAGCCTTTTTTGTTTTCTTATTACACAGACATATTAAGTTCACAATGATAATAGCATGCTTTCAGGAATATACCTGAAGTTAACTGAAACTCTGCGTCTCACGAGAGTAGATCAAATGCAGATGAATTGAGAGTGACATCATTATTGAGAGACTTGTGTCCAGTGGTTAAAATCCTGACCAGAGTTAGATTGGGCAAACTACTTAATCCTTCTGTGCCTAAATATTCTTATCTAAAGCAGGGATGAAAATATATTAAACCTGTTTGATAGGCTTGTTAATGGACATTAAATGAGTTTTTATGGGTATGGTACTTAGAACAGATTTTGTTAGTAATTTAATTGATTTTTGATTTTTTTATTTGTTGAGAAATTCTTTACTTCTGATTCCTAAGAGTAAATCACAAGCTTCAATAGTTTATAACAAATATTAATCTCATTTTTTAAAAGTAATTTTTAAATTTTTCAATTTCAGTTGACATACAATCTTATTTTAGATTCAGGTATACAAAATAGTGGTTAGACATACAACTTAGGAAATGATCATTAACCTCAGTTAATCTTGTCACCATCTGACACCATACATAGTCATTACAATATTATTCACTACATTTCCTATGCTCTACTGTACACCTCCATGCTTATTTTTCAATACCAATTTGTGCTTCTCCTCTTAAATTTTTATTTTATTTGATTTTTAGAGAGATGGGAGGGAGAGAAATATAGAGGGAGAGAAGCGTTGATGTGAGAGAGAAGCATCAATTTGTTGCCCCTTGTATGCATCCCAGTTGGGACTAAACCGGTGACCTAGGCATGTACCCTAATAGGGAGTCGAACCGGTGACCTCTTGCCTTGTGAGATGATGCCCAGCCAACTGAGCCACACTGATCAGGGCCTAGTTTGTACTTCTTAATCCCTTCCCCCTTTTCACCCATTCCTCAAAACCCCTATCATGTGGCAACCATCAAAATGTTCTTGGTATCTATGAGTTTGTTTCTATTTTGTTTGTTCATTTATTTTGTTATTCAGTTTCCACATATAATGGAGGTCGTATGATATTTTCTCTGATTGGTTTATTTCACCTTGCATTATATACCCTACATCTGTCCATATTCTGGTAGATGGCAAGATTTCATTAATTTTTTTGGCTGAGTAAAGTTCCATTGTGTGTATGTACCACACAATCTTTATCCATTCATGTATCATATAGTAGAAAAATCAAGGTTTTAAGAAAGTGATTATGAAATGAACTAGCGAAGGAAACCATCATTTATTGCGGACCTTATATGTTTTGAGAACTATCCATGTAATACCCTTTTTACTTCTTTTAAGCAAAACTGCACAGAGGGTATTAGAGAGGACCTGAAGCTCAGGGAGTCATGGGAGGATGCAGCTTGGCATTACAACTTGGGCATAGTGAAAGGATTTCCTTTGGGGTCAGATTCAAGTTTAGATGCTGCACTATTTCTTTCTCTATTGATAGGGGCAAGTTGTTGACCCTTTAAATTCAGAGGGTTATTATGATAATCAGGTAAGAGAGTTTTGTAAATCACTTAGCATGTAAGTCTTATGCTTATAAATTTTCAAGCGATGAAGTTGTGTTAATGTGTTAAAAATAAGATGGAAACGTAGGTCTGGATAATTCTAGAACTCATTCTTTCCCTCTTTACATGGTTCATCACATTTCATAAAAAGCATAACTTGTGTTAAAGTTTACTAATTGACTTGATTAAGTTTATAAAAAACTATGCTGTATACAAGGTGGGGCGAAAGTAGGTTTACAGTTTATGTGAAAAATAACAATAAATAATACAAATATAAACTCAGTGTTTTGTGTGCTCACAACTGTAAACCTACTTTTGCCCCACCCTGTATTCCTTGGTTAATTAACAGTGGTACTAACACATTAACATATTGAGAAACTTATAGAGATTTTACACTGAGAAATGATTCATAAGAAAAAGATTCAAAATGAAGTTTCTTTTTAGGTATAAAGGCATTTTGATGTGAATTGAGCTCAGGATTCGCCTTTACATCCTTCTTGTCTGTCATTTACCCAGTGTTCTTTCTTGCAGCTTGACTCTATTTGCTCAGATCTATCTGCCTTTAAAAACAGTAACAAGAAAAACCCAATACTTCTGTTGGGAGCTCCGGGCACTTTCTCTTGTCCTGTTGTTACACATAACTTCCTGATGGGCTGTGTGTACTGCTTGCCTTCTTTTCCTCAGCACTTATTCACAGTTCACGGTACTGATGAATTTTCTATTTCTCTGTCCATTGCTGTTTGCAGATGTACCTCTACTACTTTACCTATCTACCCATCCGTAACTTCCACTCCAATAAAACCGATGAAAAGGGTACTTGTAAGCAGTATTTTCATATTTCGTAGTATCGACAGCATTTGGAGATGAGGATTATGCCGCCTTCCTGCAATTTGCTCTGCCTTGGCTCCCGTGATGGTGCCAGAAAATTAATGTTGGAGACACAATTTCCTCCTG